>SMGU01003904.1:0-14900 GCA_004348175.1 Puccinia novopanici
ACTTAGGAATCCTCCGCAGGGAAGTTCTCCGCGGAGGACGGCGAGAGTTCTCCTGGTGGAAAAAAAAGATAAAAGATAAACTATGAAATATAAAACATAAAATATGAAATATAAAATAGAAAATAGAAAATATAAAATAAAAAATAAAAAATAAAGAAAATAAAGAAAATAAAGAAAATAAAGAAAATAAAGAAAATAAAGAAAATAAAGAAAATAAAGAAAATAAAGAAAATAAAGAAAATAAAGAAAATAAAGAAAATAAAGAAAATAAAGAAAATAAAGTGTTGCCTTGGGTTAGTGTGCAGCTGTGGCAGCAAAATTTCATTTGAATTTTTCTTGTGTTGGTGGGTGCATTGGTGACCACCACTATTAAACCATTACAAATGATATTTTTCTTACACCCTCCAAAATACTTAAATATTCCCACTATTAAAAAGGGGATGAGCTACTTCCAGCAGATAGAGAACCTTATTAAAACTGCTTTTGTGGACAATGCTTCCTCAGAGAGCTTTCTTGGATATCTTTGGCTCTCTGAGGAGGATGCCTCCTTGGAAATGCCTTGCATGATTGTTGGGCCGTTGCACTCTTATACATTGTTGGCAGGAGCCTTGCTTCACAGGTTGGAAAAAAAAATTAAATATCCACTAGAAAGACCAGTTTAGAACGTAAAAAGAAACATCGATTTGTGTCAATGTAAGGAGAACAGGGGAGAGACAGAACAGGGGAGAGACAGAACAGGGGAGAGAAAGAACAGGGGAGAGACAGAACAGGGGAGAGACATAAGATTTCAACGGAATTTTGGAGTGGGAATTTCGCCTGGTTGTCGACCCGGGAGCACACGACCCGGGAGCACATGAAACGGTAGTAGCGAAATCGTAGTGCGCTACTGGAAAAATCACTTCAGGATTGGGAGCTTTATGTTCATCTGCGCTCTCCGCTCCGCCGGCTGAGAAGCCAACCAAACCGCATCGTAGGTGTCTTCAGGAAGATTGATTGGGATTTCCTTCAATCCCCCCGGTGGAGCCGCCTTTCCCCGACCGATGCGCTTTGCAGGCTTTCTGCCAGCTCTCTTTGGCCCTTGATTCCGAAGCGATTTAGTAAAGTCGTCAACTAGCTCGACTAAGGAGGTGGCCGCCTCACTTCGCCAAACAGGTGCATGTCTTATCCTGTCCTCGTCGTTCAAATCGGACGCAGATTCATCGGAAGAGCAAAGACGCTCGTCCAAAAAGAGGCTACTATATGTTTGTAGATCCGGAAATAACAAAGTCGTTTCATACCGCCTCTGCGCCAACTGAGTAAGTCATTCAAAGCAACAAATCAAACTGAGCTTTTGGCTGGCAAACTTCCACAAAAATGAAACCAAGGGGCGAAAAACAACAAACTTACAGCTACCCGTCGCGCGTGCCGTCGATCGGCACGCTCATCGGCTTCTCGCAATTTCATCGCCACGATTCTTCCGGTTTCTGAATCACTCAAATCATCGTGGCTAGCAGGTTGAGAGTGAAGCCGCCCCTTGCCCTTGATCGCGCGCTTGAAATCTTTGTTCATTTCCCCGATGCGATAATCAAGATTTACTTGAACAATTGTTTCTACTCTTTTAGGACCAGCTTGATCCAAGTCGAAACCGGAGCGGAAATGGTACGCGTAATCTTTTGCCTTAAATGCTTCGTAAAAGGTGTCAACACAAAAAGCGGCTGTCCTCCGGTTCCACTCCAGCGCCTTCGGATTTTTGAGCAAGTAGCTCAGTCCTACAAATCTAAGCCCGTATTGTGTGATACGCCGGAGGCAGTAGTCCACAAATCCTGAACCCATGTCATTGTCTCCATCCCAAGTCACCAACACTTCCCTTGCTTTGATGAGGGCAGGGGCGGAAACGGACAACACAGGAAAGCCATCACCCAAGTCGGGCAACTGGTCCAGTTCTTCGTTTGTTGGAGAGCGGGGGAAGGCCTTTTTAGATCTTTTAAGGCCCATTAGCATCCGTATGTGTTGTTGAATCGCGTTGCTCTGGAAGAGACCGGTGCACTTAGCTACGACTGGTTAACTGGTTAGGTTTTTTCTGTTGATTTACACTTACCAACGAAACGTCATCGGCTTTTGCCGATGGTTCCATGCTCTCTCGTTGTTTTCGCAAGCTCTCTCTTCTGGGTTTACCGGATTCGTTGCTCTGCTTTGGCCGTATGTATTTTTTTGGTTTGGAATTCTGGGATCGATAAGCTGTTGGTGGGATAGTTTGTACAGAAGAGGAATCGGATTCGTCTTCTGTGTGTATTCTTGCACGGTTTTCCTAATCAGGAATTGTCAGCCTGGACCCCCTTCAACTAATGTGGACATGCTTCACCTGTGTTAATTGATTGGAGCGGGGCTCAGCCGATAGAAAACCTCGCTTGTCGAGTTTGGCGCGTAGATCCGAGACTCTATGTGATTCGCGATTGGGGACATCTCGACCTCGAGGGCTGGAATCCAATTCAATACATTCTTTCTCGACTTGAAGGCGTCCGCGGGACCCTTCTTCGATTTCATCTCTGTTCTCCTCGACAAGCCCAAGGTAGTTAGGAGTCAGTTCGATGATTTCTTGCTCGCGTTCGAAAGATCTATCTTCGTCTTCAACAAAGCCAGATCCTGTAGCATGAGGGAATACTAGCGGATGCTTGACTTTGTCTCGCCTTTCCTGTTCGAGGAAGGACTTCGTAATCAATCCACCATGAATAATTTCAACCTAAACAATCGGCAGAAAACTGGGAATTTTGTCCCTGGACGGGGGAATGCTTACGTCATGTATATCTACGAATTTTGAAAGTTCGAGGACTTGCTCTTTGATGCGGTTCATGTCGTTGGTCAAAATCTGAATATCCGCAAATTCTTTGTGTGTGCTGATCTGCTCTATCTTAAATATCTTAGCCTTAATCTAGAATTTCCGCAAAACTTAGCAATTTGATGAGTGAACGAACGGGTAGGTACGAATTTGACTTACTTTCTCCAGGCCAATGTTGTAGCAGCGTTCATGACGCTCGAGGGATTTTTCCCATTCTTTTTTCTTTTTGCATTTAATTCCGTGGTCAGCTTAGGATTCAAGTCCGTATACTTGGCAATCTTACCATGCGCTCCATAATTATGTCGCTGTCTACTTTGGCAGCACCGAGCTCATCTAGATCCTGAAAAAGGGCAAAGCAGATATTCTGTAATCATATCGGTCACATGGTAATATGGACAAGACAAAGACTGTCAAACTTGCCATTCGGTGGGGCGGATTTGCACTGGCCAGTTGAAGCTCGTCATGTTTTGCAGATAACTGGGAAACGGAGACCTCGATGTGATTTTGGCGCTGGGAAAGGAGCTCATTCTGGTTTTGAAGGGCGTCGATGGTCAATTTCACTTGCAAAGCCATTTGACTGTTTTTCTCCTGAGTATTTTCCAGCGTTGATATCTTTCCTTCGACCTGCCAGACGTAAAAAAAAAAGTCAGAAATGAATCAATTCATAGATGCCAGCTAAAAAAATTTGCGCACATCCTTTTTGACATCTAATATGGATTCCAGTTGGCTTCTATGTTTGAGAAGCTCGGAAGACATCTGTGTGGCCCGTTCGATAATAGTACGAATCTCTCGGCTTTGATCCAAGAGAATCTGCCGTTTCAACAAATCTAAGCGGCCATCCAAGTCGCAACGTTGTGATTCCAGAGATTTGTTGAATTTCTCGTGCTGTTTAAGATTAATTTGTTGTGAGCTCAAGAAAAGCACAATAATTTGGAAGAAGTTACAACTTACCATGAAGTTGATAAGATTCTCAGTCTCCGATTTGTGAGCATCGATCTGGACATTGGTGAGAAAGATAAAAGAACAGCGAAGTCAAAACGAAAGATCCGAAAAACGGGATAGTTCATGGGAATATTTGTAGCTGACAATCGATTGGTTTTGGAAATTCAAGTTGGCAAGCTGGAGTTGATTTTTTCCGCTAGACATCTCCATGACATTTCCCTCCAGAATCGCGAGCCTCTCGCTAAGTGTCTTTTCCACCTGGGAAATCCGTTCAATCTAATAGAAGCGCGCATGAGTGGCAAAATCTTACGCCTGAGATTGAGGTTTTTATCTACTCACTGCTAGCTCCACATGTCTCTCAACCTTTTGGCCTTGCTTGAAAACCTCGTTTGTAATAGCCTGTTCACAGTCAGTCTTGAATTGTTTGTTCTGATCACAAACCCATAGCTTTATTGAATCATTTTCGGAGGCTAATTTGAGGCGCTGTCATTTCAACAATGCCCCACATTATTTCACCCGTTATAAAGTTGACCTGCGTGAGCTTGAGACGAAAGTAGAAGAAAGAGAAGTTTGGAGGACTTGCCTCATGTTCAATGAGGCTTTTTGCCTCCGCTCTGAATATATCCATTTCAGTTGAGCAATTATCGACCTCCTGTATTCAAAATTACAAAAAATCACGACAGTCAAAATACAGGAGTCGAAATGTTTAGGAAAACGGATGAACACTCACCATTCGTACCATCACTTGATCCTTTCTTTCGGCAACCTCGCTACTCCCACGGGGGATATCCATCACACTTTTCTCCACAGCTCTAAGCTTTTCAACGATGTTTTCTTGATGTTCCTGTAGGGAATCAATTTCCCCCTGTTGTGCCGAAAGCTTCTTCTGGCTCTTCTCTAATAAATTTTCGACATCGTGTACCTTGATCAAAAACTTGGAGATGAAAACAAGCAACTGCAATTAGTTTCAAAGCTTATGGCTTTTTTAATAACCAATACTTAACGGACATTTTTTCCTATGTTTTTCATCTGATTCACTTCCTCTCCATACTTCATGAACTCTTTGTGATTTATCGAAGTAGATTCCTCATTCCTGCATACAGCTTCTTGTAGAGATTGAATGCTTGCGTGTAAAGCATCCATCTGATCTTTGCGCGGATTCATGGCGTCCTGTTGATGTTTTTCAATCTCAAGGCGAGGGATGACTAGTTGATTGTTGTTCCTCGACTGATACTATACCAAAGAATGTGAGCGATTGAAACACTTATGACCAAAGAAGTCGTGCTCAATCTCACCTCAGCTTGCATACGATCGTTCATCTCGTGAAATTTTGATTCAAGTGCGGAAACTCTGATTTGCAGTTGGTTTAACTGTCTCGAAGGGTGTAGAAAGTTATTAAATCAGCAGATGTACTATGTTACTAGTCAGCGTATTTGAGTGGGGATAATTACCGATAGCTCCTGGTTAGGCCCCGCCTTTACATATTTACCGAAAATCAAAGCAATCAGCTAAGCAGGCCATCTACAAGCAAGATACTCTAATTGTGCGGAAGCTTACCCCCATCACGGCATTTTCTAATTGAGAAAATCTTACGGTTAGATCGGTTAGACCTGGAGGCTATTTTTTCCAGTTGCAACGAGATGCAAGTCAGTCGTTGAGGAATCCGTGCTTGTATGTCAAAACTGCACAGGAAACTTACAACTATCCCATTGCCTTCTGGTCCAGTGACTTTTGAGCGTAGATCTGCTAAAGCTTGCGCCTAAGTTTTAAAATAAGAAGACGTCAACAATTGAGACACGTTTCCAGGAAAATCTACGTGACCACCACCAACATTATAGGACGCTTTCGCTTCAATACTCTTATTGATCTGGAGCAGAGCCAATTGCATCGTTTTCTAAACCAGTGGGTCGCAAATTAAAAAACGTAGTCAATAATTGTTCAAAAAAAGAGCCGAGTATGATCAACCCTCAGGGCTTCAAGGAAATATCCTGATGGGATGAACTATCTACCTCAAGCTCATCGACTCTACTTCGTAACAGAGAAGCTTGCTCATCGCCGAGTTTGGACTGCAAGTGATATATAAGGAACAGGAATTAATCATCGTGAGTATGCCGACCTTACTTGAGAGAATAAAGCCACTGACTCTTAGGAGAGGGGCCATACTTCGTGGAAGTTTATTCGGTTATGTGAAGAAAAAATGCGCAATTTGGAATAATCTGGGCGAGTTGTCTGGGCGAGTTGGGACACAGATGTTGAAGCACCGAGGGTGAGGAAAGCTCCAAAGACTAGCTTCACAAACTGGGATTTACATTACAATAATCAATACGTAATGTTGATAATTCTGAAATCTTCGGAACTCATCCGCCAACGTTGGTTTGCGCGGAAAACACGGCACATGCCGGGGGTTTTTTACTCATAAGTCCACCCTGGCAGAGTGTTGCTAGACTACAGGAGCGGACGTCAGTTTACATGTGCGGCTCTACAGGGTGTCGGGCAAGAGGGCATTTGGGCCCAGAAGATATCTTACACAATTCTGCAGCACCGTCATAAACATCCCTGGCGAGAAGACTAAAACCAGACAAAATTAAACTGTTCAATTACCCCAAATACTCAAAACATTCAAAACGAACAGCTTGCTGCAAACCAAGTCGACTAACTTACGATGCACTTGTCCGGCACTACGCTTGGAGACTCTCTCATTTGGGTGCTCGACTGGCTGCTTGAACAACGAGTTGCTCTGGGTAGCGTGTTCCTTGTCTTTTCAGTCCCAGTGTTATTCTACAACAGCCACCTTGTCATTTCGCGGTACCTGCCTTATTTACCCAAAAAAAAGGAATCGGTATCAGTACCCGTAGAAGGCCTCGGAGTCGTGCCTACTATTCCGCCTATTACCTTTCGACGCAACTCGAAGAATCTCGGAATATTCGACTCGCTCAGCGCTTTCAGTCATATCGGCCCCAACCACCTCGAACTCATAGATTACGATCGCCTGGCCAGAATCTTTAGTTGTGCGGATATCGATTCTGAAATAGTTAACAATCATCTGATCGGTGTGATAAGAAAAACGCGAGATGTGACCCGAAGTTTGAATGACCATCTAGAGGAGCTGGCCGTTCAAGGCTTCAACGCCATGTTGATGTTTGTGTTTCAAGTGAGTCATTTTTTCGAGGCTAGTTGCTTTAACTTATCGAGTAACAAATCCTGAGGAACTTAACTTCTAACCCAGGAACAGGTCAACATGCAGGAACAGGCCAACATGCATAGCTCCACCGAAGCTGTCGTAAACTGGGAAGACGAGAAGAGCACTCACACTTGCCCTCAGATGAACCTGACGATACTGCTGAGATTGATTCACTCGACCGCCTTGCTAACGGCAGATGCGTTGGATGAAAACAAGAAGTTGCTTGGCTCGTTTGAGCAAACCATCAAGACCATCAAGGAAAAAAAAAGCGAATCTAGCCCCAAAAAACGTACGCTTACAGCGCTTCAAGACGCGATAGCTCATGTCCACTTGGTCCAGTCGGGGTTAGAACATTGGCGAAGACAGTTGAAAATTTACTCAACCAACGTCCGTTTCACCCAGGTTAGTCTGCTAGGTCCTGGGAATCATTCGTTATGGGGTGTGGGCTGACTGCTGGTTAATTAGTTGGTAGATAAGTGCGGCGGGGCGAAGCGCAGTTATCTTCAAGATACAATTAAGCGAACCATGGACAGATTGCTAGAGTTCAAGGCACCCGAAGGAGCGTGATTTTAGTATGTAGTGGATTTTATTAGATCATCAACCCTCATGAGAATATTTTGTGTTCGGAAATAACTCTGCTGAATGGACAACGTCAATAAAATCCCTTACTTGAGCGTTAAGTATGACTCATGAGCAGCGGTCCTCGCCAGAGATCGTTGGTTTTGCGAGGCGGAGCTAAATTTCAGCAATCGGTACTGGGCAGACAGCGGTAATTTTTCCCCAGAGAGAACTATGTAATTAGGTTTTTCGAACTAAGGCTACGGTCAAAGCACTGCTATAATCACTATGTAGATGTTGACTTCCGGAAAGCAATCCGCTCGCGTCAAGAGCCTAGCGCAGCGGCCCATCAGCCTAGCGCAGCAGAGGTGCCGAGCCACCTAGTAGATGTAGCTTTGCCAACCGGCCGAGCAGCCCAGCGTGCCTGTACTGGTCGCCGGGTAGCCGACAATAGCTATGCCAAGCGCCGGTAGGCAGGGGCGGCTATACCAAGCCGTCGTAACCCTCTGGGAGGATGCCTCCGTGTGGAGGATACCTCCGCAGAGAGCAAGTTCATTTATTTCATTGCAACTAATGATAATAGAATTTATGATGTTTTTCAGAATACCAGGGATAAAAATGGATGCTTCCATTGGTATTGCAAAAGAAAATCCTTTGGAACTTGAATGAAAAATTTCTTTTTAATTAGAATGGTAATTCACTTGGAATTGGAAAGGGATTCCTTTAACAGTCATACTGTTACCAGCTACTGTTACCAGCAGGGGGCCAAATCTATCAGCATCCTTCACAGAGGGTCAAAGATCTCTGGAAGCCCAAAGCTCTCTGCGGAGACTCTCTGCAGAGGCTCTCTGTGGAGGCTCTCTGCAGACGCTCTCTGTGGAGGCTCTCTGCAGAGGCTCTCTGTGGAGGCTCTCTGCAGACGCTCTCTGTGGAGGCTCTCTGCAGAGGCTCTCTGAAGAGGTTCTCTGTGTAGGCTCTCTGCAGAGGCTCTCTGTGGTGGCTGTCTGCAGAGGCTCTCTGTCGAGGCTCTCTGCGGAGGGATCCTCTGCAGAAGGGCCAAAGATCTGTCCAACCTCCACAGAGAGCTAAATGCGGAGGGAACCGTCCACAGGGAGCCAAAGCTCTGTACACAGGGAGCCATCCAAGAAAGCTCTCTGAGGAAGCATTGTCCACAAAAGCAGTTTTAATAAGGTTCTCTATCTGCTGGAAGTAGCTCATCCCCTTTTTAATAGTGGGAATATTTAAGTATTTTGGAGGGTGTAAGAAAAATATCATTTGTAATGGTTTAATAGTGGTGACAGCAAACTTTAGTGGTCACCAATGCACCCACCAACACAAGAAAAATTCAAATGAAGAGTTTGCTGCCATGGAAGATTCTCAGAAAGAATCAACGCAGCAATAAAAATTCGAAAAGTTAACAAATTTAGGTAGAATTGATCTATATACACGATTTGTGCTCAAGCTTGTTCTTCATTTCCCAGTGGAGGTTTGCGAGATGTTTAAAGCATCTATGGGTTGAAGTGATCGCGATTTTTCCGGTTGGATTCCAGACCTTCTCCAATGTTAAGAGCGCCTCCGCATGCCGCCCTAAAGTTCCGTAGGCTTCGGCAAGACTCAAAAGAAGTTCAACAACAAGCTCTTTCAAGTCCTTATCCATTTCGATGTCCATCTCGAATGAATCTAGGGCAAGTGGCTTTAGAGATTCGCTGATTAGCGCCAAAGCCGCTTCGTGGTTTCCCCTGCCATCCAAGGTGCGACTACGCTTCTGTACAATTTTCAGATTGCGCTGAACTTCCAACATTTCCGGGTTCTCAAAAATCAACGAAAAAAAAAAAAAAAAACGCTTACGGGCAGCATTGGCCAAGAAAGTATTCTTCAGAAGCAAGATGGAAGATTAACTACCTTTGTGCTTTTCCTACTTTGGATTGAAGTTTCTGTTACTTCGAAATACAGAGTTGCGAGTTCAGGAAAGATCGAATGAGTTGAACTGATGGCCGCGCTATGTTCCGTGTCCCACAATTCTTGCAAGGCGATTTGTGCTTTGTCGACTTGGCCTAAAGCCAGATAACACCGCGTGAGGTTAAAAATGGCCTGTATTATTATAAGGTGACCACCTTCCTTAACGGAATTTCCCCATTGGGACCGACGCCGCAGGAACTCCTCATAATGGGTCGCAGCGACAGATAAGTTGCCAAGGCAAAAATGATGGTACGCCGTTTGCGACATCTCCGCAAGATATTTGCTGGTCTGCGGATCTACTCTGATTCGGTATTTCTGTGGAACTAATTTACCTCAGAAAATTGTTCCAAGGATAAAAGAAAATAGGTGTAATTACTGACCATGAACTTCAGTTTGCGTGATTTGCACGGCTGGTGCGCACTCTCGGTTACAAGCTCCGAATGCTCTGCGTATCGTTTCGAAGGGATCACGCGAGGATTTTCCAATTCAGAGTTATGCAAGGAGTCATGTTGGCAGCTGCTAATAGTAATACGAGAAGCATCATTCGAAAGCATTTTTTCAAGGTGTGTCAAAAATCGGACAAAGTTGGAGGGTATGGTAGCAGGCTGGGTGGTAGCAGATCAGCGGCGGTCCGAATTTGACTGGTTGAGCGCGGTTCATAAATAAGACTCTTATACGATTTTTGAATTCTGACTTCAGAGTCTCAGACAGTAAAATGCCCGTGTTGCGTACTGCAACAATGGCACTCAGTGGGACACTATAAGCAGAGACAAGCTGCCCCTGGGAACTCAGGATGATCCTGAGCCCGTAAATACAATGTAATCATCGTATTCCTGAGCTCAGCTGGCTTCATTGTTATTTACATAACTTTTCATATCTGAGCTCCTCGAATAACAAACCTGAAAGGCGTCACATCATCTGGTCTTCGCAAGAATAGTCCTGCTCATCAGTCATCTCAGGAAGCCCAGCCAGCTGACTATTTTAGCTTTGAACCTGAACAAGAAGAGCGGGATGCGAACGTTTTCGCACTACGTGCTGGTGCAACACTATTAAGCAGTGTGATAAATAATTAACCAGAGTCCGCCAAGTGTTCGTCTTGTATCTTTCTTCATCTTGCTTCTCATCGTAGATTTCTGCATCGCTACATTATCGAACTCTTAATAATTCATGGCGCCTTTTTGGGTCCTCTGCCTCTGCAAGAATTGCTCTAAAACTAGTTACGTTAGTGCGCAGGGAGAAAAAGTTATTGGCCGAGAATGGAACAAAAACTCGACAACTTATAAAGAACACTTGCGAGCCTCCTCCAAGCTATCTAACTCCGCCAAGCTATCTAGCTCCGCCGAGCTATCTAACCTATCTAACCGCCCCTCTCAAAGCTTCCCTCGGGCTGGCCCCGGGAAACCCAAGGTGGCTGCCATTCCGTATGCCAACGCTGCCATTCCGGATACCGACGCCAATGCGGCTCCGGATACCGACGCCAATGCGGCTCCGGATGCCGACGTTACCTTGTGGGAGGGAAAGACCATTATTTGCGGTATGTCATTCCGTTCAGTGTATTTTTGCGGAAGATCTATCTAATGCCTGATCAACTGTGTTTCCAGAAAATTTTTCTGCGGCGAAGTACGACTACTTGACAAAGATAATGAACCCAAAATCTTTGTCCACCATTCTGTTGGCTGCATGCCAATACCTGTTCCTCAATTTAAGCGCCAAGGGTACAACTAAGACACTGGCTTGTCTTAAAACCCTGGTATCAGACTTGCCTACACGCCTGAGCCAACAAGACATACCCACTGATATACGAACAGTCATGGATCAGCTGCATCTTGTTCCGAAAATTAATAGAACGGTCTGCTGTCCGCGGTGCTTCTACCTGTACCCAATTGATTCTCCTCCCTACAAGTGTACAGCTCGAGCAACACGAAGAAGCAGAAAGTGCCTCGAACCGTTGTTCAAGGGTTTCTCCAACAATTCATCAGCATGTCGATATTTCTCCACTCAATCCTTTACCGAGTGGCTAGCGCGTTTCTTAGCGAGACCTGGAATCGAAGATCTTCTTGAAGAATGTCTTAAAACTAGCTCCCAAACTTCCGGCTTGAGCGATATCTGGGATTCCAACATTTGGAAAACATTAAAGTCTCCTGCGGGAGAAAAATTCACTAGCTTCTCCGGAAATTTGGTTTTTTCCTTAAACGTTGATTGGTTTAATCCTTCGGGAAACAAGGCTGCTGGGAAACACAAATCCCTTGGAACCATTGGCTTGATTTGTCTGAACTTACCGCCTCACCTTCGAGCTTCCCACGAAAATATTTTCTTGGCGGGATTGATACCTGGGCCCTCCGAACCGTCTCTCACTCAGATAAACCACGTATTGAAGCCTTTGGTTGACGAATTCAAAGAGCTCTGGTCAGGCGTGAAGTTTAATAGCACCTGGAAATATCCTCGGCAAGGTCGCATCATCCGAGTAATGCTAGGTCCAATAGTTTGCGATCTTCCGGCTATCCGTAAGGTTCTAGGAATGGCAGGACATAGCTCAAACAATCATTTGTGCTCTTTCTGCGGTGTGACAAAGAAGCAACTAGATGTTGTTGATTTAAATGAGTTACGCCCCAGGAAAGCTCACGTGCTCAGGAAACAAGCGATCAAGTGGAAGAATGCCACCACTCTAAGTGAACGTGATAAAATTTTCAAAACTCACGGCGTCCGCTATTCGGTGTTATATGAACTACCATACTTTAATCCTCTCACGAATGCAATAGTCGAACCGATGCACAATATTTTCCTTGGTTTATTAAGCCATCATGGCAAGAATATTTTCGGACTCAAAATGTCTGGCAAAAACTCATCAACTAGAACCAATAATCGGCGCTTTGTATCAAAAGATCAATCTTCCGACTCGGACGAGAGCAGTGACTCCGAAGAGAAGGATTGTAATTCAAATGTAGACGGGTGCGACGCTGAAGAAGAGCGTTCTAAAGACCCTGAGGTATCGGTCCTCAGAGAAGATACGTCCATGCAGGAGCTTCTTGTATCATTTCAAGGCTTGGGCTTTTCCTGTAATATCTCGGAAACTGGTTCTTCTCCGGACTCGGAATCATCTTCAAGGGGCGGCTCCGATACAAGCCCAACAGAAGAAGACAACCGTGAAGATTCTGTTGACGACGACATTCCTACCAAGCTGAACCCCCTCGGACCAAGGTTTTTCGGCAAGGCGGAAAACCTGCAAACACTGCGTGAGGTCAACATGGAGTTCCAGCTTCCAAGCTGGATTGGACGTATACCATCGACAATCGGTAGTGCGAAGGGGGGGAAGCTCAAAGCGGATGAGTGGGTCATCCTATTTGAAATAATCATGATCCCCACTCTCATCCGGATTCTCTCGCGAACGAAAGACTCCAATGATATTTTCCGGATTGGGATAATGCAGAACCTACTTCATCTAAGCAGTATAACCAATATTATACGAAGCTTGGAGGTATCCGACAAGGACATCGAAGCCTTGAGCCTTCATTTAAAGGCTTATCGCCAAGGGCTTCTCAAGATTTTCCCATCCTTCACGAGCAAACCTAACCATCATTTAGCTCTTCATCTTCCCGATCTCCTTTCCCAGTTTGGTCCAGCACCACACTGGATCGCATGGTCATTTGAAAGGCTGAATGGCTCACTGGCTTCGATACCAACAAATAATCATATTGGTAAGCAAAGTATCTAGTCCGAGACATCTAGATTACATCACTGAAACCTGCTTTTTCTGAGATTCTAGACACACAAGATCTAACCTTACTGAAGAAATGGACGGCGGCTCAAAATCTACACAATCTTTTGCCTTCCTTGTGTCGGCATCTCCCGGACGCTACATCTCATTCTCTGTTGAATTTTATCGCATCAAGCAAAAACATTGGGCAGTTCTCGCAAGCAGCAAATACGAACTACGTGGATTTTTCGCAGCTGAAGTATGATCCTAAGAAACTCAAAACGTTGGACTTAGAAACTCACGAAAATCTTCTGCGCAGCTTTAAGCAAAGATTTCCTGGCAGAGCGGATTTATCCACCAGTGTTTACAAATCCCAAACAATAGACGATGATACAATCTTGATCCCGAGGAACGTTCACCAACAAACATCAATCACATTCGGACATGTAACCTACACCACCTTCACCCAGCACATTGGGAATAGTACAATCTTCTATCGCGTTATGGACACATGTTCCAAAACCCAAATAGTTTGCGGCCAGATAAGTCAGATCTTCACAATAAGCTTCTCATTATCAAAAAATGCTCCCGATGAAATCCACCTGTGGTTTGAAGTGGAGCGATTTAAAAACTTGTCACCTTGCGACCAAGTGAAGCACAAATTCGGAGATTGGCCCCATGTGAGGACCCACGTTGTGTACAACTCGAAGTCCAAGAAGGATTACATACAAATGGATGGGATTATTGGCCACGGGGCTACATGGCTGATGCCTCGAGAGTGTTTTTCAATCAGCAAAAGGGCGCTGTTAATTGTAGATTTGAGTAAACATGTGAGTCATCCAACATGTATCTCAAAGGAAGGCTCATAACATTAAAACCTCTTGAATCAGACCTTTCCTCGCTTATAGATCCTACGGCGACCGGTTCCGACACCATCAGTGCGACCGCACGGTAGTTGTTAACTGCATCATGCGACTCATACCGGCTATAGCCGGTTCTCGCTTAGACGTCTCTTTTTTCATGTTCCCTCCTTGCCGATGGGCTGTTATGGTTGTTTCCCTTCTGTTGTTCAGACTGACTACTCATAGCAGCTATTGTTGTAGGGGGTTTCTTTCCCCATTCGAGCCTCCATCTACCGAGTTCGGAATAAAATATATTTCTCATCATCATCCACGCTCACTCTACAGTTTCCCATTATCTGTATCGAGCCCCGTTACATTCGGTAACTCCCTACAACCTGATAAATGGTAGGTCGTCCAGAACTTTAATTTGGTTGCTGAAAGCTCCCGGGGCCTTGATGCCGCGCCTTTGCTTGGTGAACTGCCACCGTGTCTGTAGTCTGTTCAGAGAAACAAAATCCCCGAAACAATGGGTAGGAAAATTTGAATGCCATGCTGTCATTTCATTGTGTGTTTGCAATTCAGCATTGTCGGGAAGGTGTTTCTTCTCCCTGGATGAATGGTCTTGAAGTCTTCGGTGAGATAAAGCCTACAAAACTAGCCATAATTGACCCTCAGCTAGTTTCTCTTTGGCGTGCCGATTTCCATCCAACTCTTAAAAATGTTGAAACATTTACTTTTTCTTGCGTTTACTTACTTTACAATCATCTTGGCAGTTTCTCATTCAAATTATGATCTCGGACTTTCCATCTCTCAACAAAAAATTTTTGACTGGGTTAATGGAACACACTTGGTCTGTGAGCCCAATGAGTCCCCCTCCTTGTCGGCAGCAAAGCGCACTGTGTACAAGTA
>SMGU01003905.1:0-24650 GCA_004348175.1 Puccinia novopanici
GGAGGACGATGCTGCTGGCTTTGACGGCCAGGAAGGTACTGCTGTGGTGTACGGGGTTGCATCTGAGTTGCAGCTGTAGGGACAGCAGGATCATTAGTGTTACCTTGAGTCCGGTCAGGGATAGCAGGATCCCTAGTGTTACCTTGAGTCCGGTCCATCTGACGAACCACAGCCTCCTCGAGTGCGGTGAGATGATCCTCGAGAGGTCCAGGCGCAAAATCTTCGCCAAGCTCCATCAGAGCCTCGTGCAAATAGGTGGCATTCCTGAAAAGAGTAGCCAAACGAACGTGTAAGGGCGCGTTGATCATGTCGCGGTACTCCCTTCAGCGAGAGCAGTGGATAGGTCCATGTGAGGAAATGGAACCATCGAGGACGCAGGAAGTTCAGCAAGGGCAGGGCCGCCAATTGGATCCCCCATTACCGGAAGGCCATCGAGGCGTTTTGAATGTTCAAAATGCGCCGGTCAAGCTCTTGAAAATACCTCGGAACTAGTCTAACATGGAGAAGCTCCGTATTCTCCAAGACAGTCTCTAGGATCGAGTGGACCACTGCCAGCCTTTCAGAAAAGGAGAGGAGCTCAAACATGGCAGCTGAAAGACCAGTGAATACCCGTCAGCGATATGTAGTATTGGTAGTAACTACGGCGAACTCACCAGAACATCAAGTGCATCACCCCCATCAGTGGACATGTTGCTGGATGGCATGATTTGAATAAGGGGAGTTTGCTTGGGTGGTAGGTTGGATAGTGGATGAGTGGTTGGCTGGATGTAAGGATGGATGGCGGCTTGGATGCTGGATTTTTGGATATCCGGAACTTGTCCTGCTTATAAAGAGCCGGGGATTCTTCAAAAGTGCAAGCTCCATTCTCTTTCGCGCAAGCTTGATTCTCTTTGTGCAAGGCGAAGAAGCCAGCTGGCGGTGAGCACTCATCTTCCTCCATCCGTGCCAGCTTTGTGTTCAGACAATATATAAGGAAGCTCAAGCTGAGTACTGAACACAAGCGGGTACGGATGGAGGAAGCTGAGTGCTCACTGCCTGGCCTCTACTTCAGCTCCGTGGGCCAACCGCTCACAATTCACCCTAGCGCTGCAACATGGCTGAACAACACTCATCATGGCTGAACAACACTCATCGGTTGTATTTAGACATAATAATGACGTTGCTGTACTCGCTAAGATGAGACACTAGATTAAAAGGCACGTTATTCTAACTCATCAACTTCCTATTTCCTTTTGTCGCAGCAGCTCCGACACACACCATTCGGGCGCTGTCTGTGTTACAAAGGAGGTTGACTGCCTGATGCGGTGAAGATTAGCTTTCTGAGGGCATCCGGCACCAGCCGGCCGATGGAACCAACTGAGTTCTCAATGGATTCAGCCTGGTGAGCATTGAGACAAAAGACGAGCCCTTTCTGCTTTTTAGTCCTTTCAGTCAGCTTAGAAGATCTGAAATTCACCCTTTCTGATTGAAGTCCGTTGGCTGACCGAAAGTCTCAGCCGGGGTCCGGGGATGTGTAGACGGACTTATATAGATGAACTCCTTCCACCGGTCAGCTTCACTGCCCGGCCCATCCACGCTTCACTGTACTCTCCGTCTTGCTCCAAGCATCTTACATGTCATTCTCAATGAATACACCAAACCTGCTCGATGCGGAACTCCTGTACGGTAAGTGAGCTAACCTCCCCCTGGCACCCGCTCCAGACATATTGGTCACTGATAGTGTAGGGACTGTCAGCTCCCATATTTGAACCTCTTTCAGCTTCGGAACGGGGTCACATCGTTGAAGCCGTTCGCAAAAGCTTCCGAGAAGACATCGAACGTCTTGGCATCGTTCTAGACCGTCGTCAAAAGCTTCACATGGAGATGATACGCGGACGCCTTAGGGATCCTCGGGCTTATGTGGAACCATTTTCTCCAAGCAATATTCCACTTTCTCCCGGCGACCTCATCACGGCACTTTCGGAATGGACCTCCTACTCCACTGCGGATCTCGCTACACCAGCGCGCATGGCTTGGATCATGAGGACTCATGTGGTTCTCAAGGCGACCTTGAAAGATTCTACCGACGCGACACGAATGGGGTCTTTCGAGGAAGGCCTAAGCCGACTTGAGGAAAGTGTGAACCACATCACGGTTCCCCACAACCCCGCCGCGCCCCCAAGCCGAGTACAGCCACAATTGCACCGCCGTCCCCCGTCCCCCTCATCGCAATGATTAGATTTATGCTGCGGGATTCCTAAAATGTTCTTTCAGTTTTTCAACTTCCTTCTCAAAATGTTTGGATAAAAAAACCTCTCCGCTTACAATTATTTGTATATACTCTGTACTGGTGGTTTTCCATTCTGTTATTCAGAGCTGACTACTTATAGCAGCTATTGTTGTGTCTTTCCCCATTCGAGTCTCCATCTACCGAGTTCGAAATAAAATATATTTCTCATCATCAGATAGAAACATAGAAACAGTATTCCAATTCTTGACTATGGGTTCCAAGTGAGACATCAAAACTGAGCTCAATCTGTCGATTTCCTCATAGGACTACTAGCGCGCGACAGAACTCTTGTCCAAGTTCCTCATTCTTCTTGGTTCAACTTTCCGCGCACAGGATGTGGATCGTCTGTGCCAGTTGCCAGTCTTTTTCTCGAGTGGCCCGTGCCTCACGGATCTGCCCGTGCTGGATGGGCTGAAGTCTGGTGCCTCCGGATATCTAGAGCCGCTGCAGAGGTTGGCAAGCGACAATCTAACCTTGGACGCAGCGTCGTGTCATCCGCAGATTATCGACTGAGGCGCGACGACTACATGTTATACCCCGAGTTGAAGCCCATCTGCCGTGTCCCAAGCTACGTCATTTGACGTTGCGGACATTGAAGCAACAAATGTCCGGTGAGCCATCTCTGGCGCTGTATAAGCTTCTGATCCCTTTGCACTAGGGGTACAGCACTTAGAATTTTCATGTATGAAGCATTACAGATATCACGGTAAAACCCAGTCACAACAAAAACACAAGACATAAGCTGAATTGTAAAGCAGTCAAGCAAAAATCTTCCGGCGCTGCTACTCGAAACAAGTCCATCAGGTAATAGCGGAATTGGTCACATGAGAGTTGACAGATGTATCCAAACTTGTGGTCCGAGTAGTTTGAGGTCAAGAGAATTTTAGACCAGGTTCCAATTAACAGGCCGTACGCCACGACTTGAAAAGCCAACATGAACCCTGTATAATTTGCATGGGCATAAAGAGTTGAGAGTTTGAACGAGAAAAATAAACTATCGTGATTTAGTATTACTCACAGGATTTTTTCTCATTGTTCGGAGTCGATCGTTGTTGATTTCTCTTTTCTTTTCTCGTCTTTTCAGTGTGACAAATAGCTCCTTCCGCTGGTGTCAAGTATTCGCCAGCCTTTTCTTGTCGCGTCTTTTCTTTTCGCGTATTGTATCCAGTATTGCGAGTAGCTTCTTCCGCTGGCGCCGAGTCTTCTTCAGGACCGCGCGGGAAGATTTGAAATCGAAACCGATTTACTGACTCGGCTAAAAGAAAGGAGTCATACCGCTTAGTTAGGTATAGGTATACATCAAGCTTGACACTTACTATTGAGGTTGTATACAGGACACTCAGGTCCGCAATTTGCATGGGCTCTTTTGTTCAGGGTGTGAACCCTTACTTGATTGATCCGGAGGCAGCAATGTTCGTCACAAGCTTTCTTCATATACTTGACATTGCCACAAGTAGGTAGGTGAGGACAAGCGTAGAAATTTGACATTTCGGAGATGAGCAGATTGGGAAAGTAAAGAGCCTTGGATGTGAGAGGTTGTATCAGATGGCGATTATGTATGAGTTTAAATAGTCTTGCCATTGGTGACTGAAAAATGTTGGAGCGCTTTGTTCTCGCTTATCTTGGTGCGCAAACGAGTGCACTTTTGTTCTCCACTGAACCAAGGCATTTACTGACGGCTCAAAGATGTAGCCTATGTACCGGCCTAAGCCTCATTACTAACTATTAACGACAGACAGTCTTACTCATTACTAACTATTAACGACAGTCTTTGAAATTCCTGATCATCAACGCCAATCTTCCTGAACTGAACCGCAATGTAGAGGGTAGATGGGTGCCTTTGTCTTTGTCGCTGGTGATATTTGTAGCCAGGACTAGTGTAGCTCAACTCCGCTCAACTCTGACGTGGTCTTTGTAGCCAGAACGAGTGTAGCTCAACACCACTCAACTCTGACATAGTGTTGCTCAACACCGCTCAACTCTGACGTGTTCCTTGTAGCCAGAACCAGGGTAGCTCAACACCGCTCAACTCGTACCCTCACCACTTTCGATCTTTGACGATGCACAACACAAACGTGCATTTTTAGCAACCCCTGGTCCTGGACATGTGAGCTCGTTGAATTGTTCCGTTCTACAACGGGATTCAGCCCAGATTTTTTTCTCAGAACCGTTTCCATTCCATAGATACTTACCGGAACAGATATATCGACATGCCCGAGGCCAATTACTCCGTCAATACTGGAATGGTGAGTGGTTTCGCCCTTCGTATATTTCACACCGAGGTTTGATTGTAGCATTCTCGACAGTTCGGTTCGTCTAACACATGCTCAGACTCTGAGTCAAGTACAAACGAAGTCCAAACGCGCGAGATTCCTTTACTCATGAAGATGCGACAAGAATACGATGAAGGCCCTCATGGAGGTGATGTTTGGACGGAAAACAACAACCTCAAGGAACAATTAAGCAGACTGAGGCAAAAAGAAGAAAATTGTTGCGAAATGAAAAATTGTCCTCGAACAACTATCTTTCAGTGAAGAGCAAAGGTTCGAGCTAGAGAAGAGAGTAGAGGCAGCTACTGAGGAGTGTCGTGTCAAAACCAAGCAGCTACATGATACCTCAGGTGAATTTTGAGCTGTGCGATAGGAATAATATGTTGTTTTTCTCTTACTCATTTATGTGATTTGTCTTTTGCAGAAGAACTGCGTTTGACAAAGCTAGAATTGGACTCGCCCTCAGACACAAGTGTATCCCACCAGGACGCGCAGGCACACGCCGTTCAGGATAACGCGAAGGACAACAAGGTAAGACTTCCATTATTGACTGGAGCTCTTTGCGAGTCTGACAGTCCCACCTCAGGCGATTTACCATGAAAAATATATCGTTTGTCATGAGAAGTGTGAAAGGCTTGAAAAGCTCCTCGAGGAGACGTCCAGCAGCCTACAGGACCTTCAAGAGAGAAACCAGGAGCTTCAAATGCAGGTCGAAGCACAAGACAAGTTGATCTCAAACTTAAACGAGGCGATCAGCGACTTGTCCTCCTTGAAACAACCCCGCCTTGACGTCGAACTCAGATTGGGGAGAGATTCGATGCTTTCGGACGAGAAAAAATTAATGATTCTCGAAGGGAGGTTCCATGTGGAGGAACAAGAAGCTACTCCAGAGATTAGAGTGGGCGAGACTACGAAGGGAATCGCGATGAAAGCTGCGGGAGAAATCAAACACCCGCAGGCATTTTTGAAGACGAAACTTCTGAGCAGAAAGGTGATAGTTGGCGTATCCTTCGGAATGGTTCTCTTGAGTGGTTTCTATATCACGTCACGATGGAGGCCTGTGGAAGATGAGGTGATAGTGAACGCGTGGTGGTACCTTGAACAAAAACATGCCTTTCAAGAACGAAATGTTGTAATAACCTGATGCGTACTCCCGCTTAAGAATGAACGCATTTGATTTCAAAATATCCTGTTTATGAATGAAGGCAGTTGCTGCCCTTCCTTCCCAGTTTCTGATTCGCCGGCGAGAAGAAACAGAAAGCGGAGGAGGCCGAGCGCCTTGGCTCCCCACTGGAAAGGCTGAATGGGGATCGGCAGAGGATTTCAGGTGAATTGTCAGGGCTGGGAGCTAAAAGCTGGGCAGATGACTCCTCAACACGTGAAACAGTCTCAAACGGAAAACAATCTTTACACCGGACTCCTCGAAGGGGAGCAAGATTCCTCCGCAGAGAATATAACTCCTCCTCAGAAATCAAATTTCCGCCACAGTGAGTATGATTCCCTCGCAGTGCGGAGGCCTCCGCTACGGAGGACCAGAACTCTCCGACAGATAGCCAAACCTCTCTTCTGGAGGCGTCCTCCCAAAGGGCCAAAAGTCCTCTATAGAGGAATCCTCCACAAGCAGCCAAACCTGTCTGCGGAGGCATCCTTCACAGAGGGCAAAGCTGCCTGTGGATACATTCTAACCAGCTAGCCACAGTCTCTTGACAGAACCCAAAAGCTCTTTGAGGAGGCCTCTTATACAGAAATCAAAGGGATCTGTGCTGTCATTGTGAAAAAAATAATTAAGAGTTTAACTTTAAACAAACACCTCCCGCCAAAAAGTAATAGACATGTATGTTAAGAGCATCATTGAGGTACATAAGCAATATTTTGGGGGATTCAGGGTTATGACATTCACAGAAAATTGTGTTTGACTTGCCATAAACCAAATTATATTCCGCTATTAGACAGTTGCTTTATGCCACCAGCCAAAAAACTCCCCTCCTCTTGGCAACCTCAGCATTACTCCAACATGCCTGAAGTCACCATGCCTCCCCCACAATCACAACCCCCCCCCCCTGCTTCCCCCACTCTCACCTACTCCTTTACACAAATCTGCTTCCCTGCCATTCAAGCTCCTGCTCGTCCAATGATCTGATCTGAGACCCAAAGCTGAAAAAAATGACACAAAATCACCTCTTGAAAAGCTAAATCTGCAAGGGTTTTCCCTGGATTGCTGCTCCCTATGGAAATGGCCAACAGTTGTTGACCATTAAATTTCTACTTCAGCTGGGCTATTAAAAAGTAAAAAAGAGAAACATGTCCTGAAAAATTGCCCAAAAACCGGGTGTGACCCAAATCAATCATTTTCTGGATTTTTTTTTTTTTTTTTTGGAAATAAGCCTTACCATTAAATACTTGGTTATCTTTTCAAATAATCCCCAAACTATTATTTCAAAGGGCAACCCAAATCAGGATCATGAATGAAATAGGCATTTTTGGCCTGCAACACATGCCAGCTACCTCTCATTTGGAGAAACAAGAATTATTTCTTGCCTTAGCTGAATTTCTCCGTGTGCTTTTCCCAAGGGCACCTCTGAAAAAACTGCTGATTGGCCAGTAGGCCTCCTCTGAACAAGCAGGCTATTAGACAGTTGTTATTCAATGGAAATGGAATTTATAAGTTAAATTGTGTTCCCTTTGGATGTCCAATAGCTGTATGGAAAGCCATAACATGGCTTCAGATGCTTAAGTCCATGATTAGCATAAAATAACTTGACATGATTGAGCACTGCATTTCCAGTCATAGAATACCTGCCTTTGTATCCAGGCCGCTGACATAGAGGAATTGTTGTTCAATCCACAAATCTGATGCCAATGCTCATTGCTGCTTTTTGATCAGGAATGCATTTCTGGACTTGTACTTTTTCACCACAATTGAGGACTGAGACCATTAAATCCTTGCTAATAATTAGCTCCATATGGAATATATTTTCTCTCAGAATTTTCAGCCCAAATGCTTTGATCATTCAATGCCAAGTGGTTCCAATTGGGTGTAAAGAAAAATGCACTGTTTCCTATTAAATTAACCATACTAATTACAACAGCCTATTGAATTTGGTTTCACATCATCACATATTCACATGCACTACACCCAGTTTGATAGAATCCTCACATCAGCCCAACAGATGCACATAATAATGCAAAAAGTATTTCAAATCTGGAAACAATATTTGGCCGTGTAATATGACACACCTTGTATGCAATTTACAAATTATCAGAGGCACAATAAGGCTGAGCAATATGGGCATAATGATTAGGTTATTGTGGTGGGGGCATTGCAATAATATCACTTTGTTTGCCAAACCCACAAGCATTTAAACTCAAGCAAAGCGTAATATTACATGTGTCATATGACGCTAACAAACACGGCCAAAAATTTCAAGGAAGCTGAAAGTACCTACCCAATCTACCATGAGTGAAAATTATGATCCCAAATCACATACTAATCACAAACAGGATCACTAGCCAGTGTTTTAAGAATATCAAAACAGCCCAAGACCATCAGCTAAGAGCCCACCACTATCAGAAATTCAAAGCCAACATTATTCAAACCAGTATCAATCTAGCCCAAATTGTGCACTTGAATGTACTCCACCAACAATCCCCCCTTAATTATTCCAATAAATCCACCCATGTGCAACTGGACCATGTCCAAACAGACAGAACCCAATTCTGACAATCAAAGGAGACAATCAGAGACAATGAAACACCATGAATCAAATTTGAGACATCACCACCAAATCCATTCAGGACAATAATCATAGAAGCACCAATAAAAAAGCAAATGAGCATCATTTAAGCAAATTTCAGCAAACAGGGTATATGAAAGAAAAATCAATCACAAGACACCCAACAATGCACTGATCAGGTCTAATTGACCCATCCTTATTATTGTTTTGATGGTTATCCTTATTTTTGAGCATGTTTTTCAATCTTGAAATAATTTGACTTATTCAGGTTATCATTAGCCCAATTTTTCCTGGGGTAATGATAAATACATATTGCAGCGGAAACAGACTAATAGGCAAGAAATACCCTAGATTAAAGGATGTGCCCACGCGGTCCTTGTAGAGAACCTTTGCCTCGAGTGCCTATTAAAAAACAGAGAAAGCCGTTATATATAAGGAAAGCCAAAAAACAAACAATATGGTGTATGGTCTTGCCGCAGCCACCCCGTTCCAGAATGGAGACAATGGAGGTGTACGTGCAGACATTCCTGACAATCAGGCCCCAGCGGTGTTCAACTTCCTGTTGTAACCAATAGAGGTGTAATCCACGGCGTAATCGCAGTGAAGGCTGTGTACACACTCCCAGAACGAGGTGAGTTCCTGGCCGCACCCAGCGTTGGCATCACGGAGGATGTTAACCCATGCCATGCAGAGGAATTGGTCCTCCTGCACTTGCCAGGTCGGGTTGCTGGGTTGGAGGTCTGAAGCGATGTCCATGGTAGGTTGTTTGGTGGGGGAAAAGAGGAGGGGGTGCTTGGAAAAACTTGATCCTGATTTTCGAGACACCATGCCCCCTTCTGGTCAATTTAAGTAGTGCAAGCAATAAAATTAAACCATTGGTAATCGCTTTTTCCTTGATTATTCTCCACCCATCAGGATCAGTCAAGATACAAGTAAAATGATGAGAACTTGAACATCCACTATTTCTAAAAATGCAGATATGTTATGCCTATCTAAATCAATGCGCTACAATGCTTCCATTGGTTCAGGTCGAAGGAGCATCGACTTGAGAGTCAGTCTTGTCTTCTTCAGTAAGATAGCCCTCTCCGTCCTCATTCACTTCCTCCTCTCCGGTGTCCTCGTCGGCCTCGGCTTGGTCGTCGGTTTGAGCTTCATTTTCAGATTCCTTTCGTAAGGTTTCTTCGTCTTCAGTTACTTCAGTTTCCGTTTCATTGGCCAGCTGGTCTTCTTCAACCACGGCGAAATTGGGCGGTGCAGGCAACAGTCGCGCCAGCTGATCATTAGTCATATTTTGTTGGATCCAGTCTCGGATTCGGAGTCGCTGGGCAGGGGTTATATGTGGACCAACGGCGGGCTCTATAGATTAAAAAGGGCTTTGAATCTCTGCAGAGGTCCACAGAGAGAAGAATCTCTCTGGTTTTTTGGCCTCTCAGAATCATTCTTAAGGAGAGAGATGCATCAGTAAAAAATAATTCTTTATTCTCCCAACTTTGATGAATCAATTACCAGAACAACACAAGATGTACATAATTATAATATGGTGGTGTTGGAGAAAACATAGAAAATTAATACTGAGATTAGTGGACCAAAATTGGTCTTCATTTTCTGCAATGATTTGTGGGAAATTTGAACAAATACAGAAATGAGCTGAAGATCCACCCCCTGGCCAATTCACAGGTGAGTTCTGATATGTTGAAGGGAGAATCTAAATTAGCTGAACTTTCAATATCAGGAAGACTGTTCAAAGGAGATAAATGATGTCAGAGCACCCAAGGGAAAAAAACCATGGAGCTGGTTCAAAGAACAAATTATTTAATTTTACTGAAGCCAGGTTAATGAAGACCAAACCAGTCAGAGGTAAATTTTATGCGGCAGTTAAATGAAATCTTCCAGCTGCAATAACCCCTAGGATTTGGACTCTTTCCCTAAAGCACCATTTTTGAGGCGCTTGAGGAATGATATTGGCCTTGCATGAATGATCAAAATATTGAAATTTCCAATGACAATCCACACATGTTGGCAAGTTTTTAATCAATCCCATTGGAATTTTGGGTCCTAGGATCTTGCAAATCCTTTGGTAAACACACATCTGGAGTTTTACCCGGAGACTGATGGGGTCAGCATATCCAAATTTTCTCAGTCAGCAAAGTGGTGCAAGCACCTTTCTCCTGTCCACCACCCTCCAATGTGTAACATGAATGGAAAGAACTTCTAAATCTTTGAACCAGTGCAGTTGAAAACAGCAGATGTGGTCATCCCTATGATTTTTTTTTTTTTTTTTTTTTTTCATTACAAGTCCCAACTGAGCGCAAAATGTCTAAACATCCAAGCAAACAACATCCGTAAAATTTCTAATCAAGTCAAAATATTAATCCCAAATAATCTGGACTTTGACGGCCCATTATTATCAACCATTCCTCTGGAGCAATTTGAATTTAATTATTCTGAAATTTGCATGGGTGATGGGCAGCTGTTGATGGAAGCATGCAGGGGGATAACCCCGGGCGCGCGGGGGGGACGTCCAACCCAACCCGGCTTGCATATATGCAAAAGGAGACCAACAAAAAGGGGTCCATCACACAGGAAACCCTTTTACGGCCGTTATAAAGATTGGACTCGCCTTGCGGTTGCGCGCCCAGGTTCTCCATTCGCGCAAGTTGGCGACCGTTTTCTATTCGTGGTGACACTGGCGAGTCTCTAAAATGGCCAATCTCCAGCCTGGTGGTAGAGTCACAAGCGTTCCAAAATCTGGCGGATCGTTCGGCAAGAAGGCCGCAATCAAGTGGAAAGCGTTGAAACAGGAGTGGCGCTTTATCGTATCAATGGCAATTGGAGCACTAATTATTATGGGTTTGTCCACGTTCTCCTTATGTGCCTTTTTCGCTTGAAACTCAATTTCTTCATTTTTTTGTTCTTCTTCACTTTGCGAGAAGATCTCATGCAGAAAAATTCGGGGCTTGACCAGAAACTCCTGGTTCTCGAAAGTGGTTTGCAACAACTCAAAGAGGAAGCCATCAAGACGACCAACCTACTCAATCATCTCCTCGATTCCATGGAGGGCAAACTAGACCGCTCCGAATTCGAGAAAAGTCTCCCTCAAAACGAACAGGAAGGCGGACAATTGATTCAGCCGATCAGGAAGGACTTCGCATCTTTTCCCGCCGGCGCATCAGTCATTGAGCAGTTGACGTCCCCGACCTGGAGTTATCGCCGCAAAATTCCTCCTTCCCGATTGCCATTTTTCGAAAATCACGTTGAGAAAATATCAGGGAGCGCCCCGACAACTGTACTCCTTTCCGATCTCACTGTTGGCACGTGCTGGTCCTTTCATGGAACTACGGGACAGATCGCAATCCGACTCTCCCGGCCTATCTTGGTGGAGGGAATAACCATCGGACATATTTCTCAAAATCTGGCGTACGATATCCAAACAGCCCCCGCACGGTTCGAGCTTTGGGGACTAAACGGCGGCAGTTTGAGCAGTAAAGGTCAATTATTACTCGAAAATACCTACAGCATCGATAGCTCAGAAAACGTCCAATATTTTGCGGTGACGGAAAGAACGTTACGAATCTTTTCGGCGGTAGTCGTGAAAATTAAATCCAATCACGGAAATCCTGATTTCACTTGTCTCTACCGAGTTCAAGTTCATGGAAAAATGGAGACAACGGCGGAAGAACTGGATAAGGCTGGTTTTCCACCAACCTGATTGTCTTTCTTTGAGTCCAAGAATGCTTTTTTTAACCTCATCTCACTTTTTTACGGAAAACGGGTTTATTCTTCATTGCGACTTTTCCGAGAATTCTTGCTCCCACTTTATTGTTGGGGGTTGGACCTTTCCAGCCAAAGGCTTGACTATTTTGCATATGTTGTATTGGCCTACGCAGAGAGCTTCTGCTTGAGATCTCTACAGAGAACTCTATTTCTTGATGGAAGACATATCACTACGTGTACACTACTCCCCCACGAGAGCTCCTGCCCTCTCTAGAGTACTCCCCCACGAGAGCTCCTGCCCTCTCTAGAGGCCTTCTCCATGCAGTACCAATGTTTCCTGAGGTCCTTACATGGTTTTGCGCCCCTTCAATGCGGGCTTTTATTATATTCGGGTGGCCCATCCTCGGAAGCTTGGTCGAGCCTACCGTTGGCCTTGGGGGCTGGCTCATGCATCCGACGACTTCACGCAGCTTGATGCTGCCCAGGATGGGCGTTCCCCCGGAGCACGGTACACTTGGGATGCCCAACATATCCCATCCGAGCCAGCACTTCTCTCTAAACAAGGGTATTCTCACATTCTTTGAACAAAGCAACACGCGAGGGTAACATTTTTAGGCACTTTGCCGGGAGGCAGCAGTGCCGGCAAGCTGGAAGATTGTGACAACGCAGGAAGAAGTGAAGCGCATAAATGTATCAATAATGAGGGAACGTCCGACCACGAGGTATCAAGCCGTCATCTCCAGCGGCTGAAAGTGGAGATCAGGTTGATGTCAGTTTTCTGATGCGCAACATCGTCCGCAATCAAAATCATTGGTTACTTACAATTTCATTTGTACAGTTCAATCCAAAACGACCTGAGCTCTTGCTTGATGGACGACCAAGTGCAACGGAAGACATACACCGCTGTGGTCAGCACAATTGCGAAACCGCTCCAGTTCAAAGACGCGCGGCAAAAGTCTTCCATCGGTTCTAGCCCCGATGGTCTCAGCACCCGACTCTCTACCAGAGAGCAGACCTGGTGGCTTATGTTGGTTGGCGACAAGTCGATGTAGGTTTGCCGGCAAAGGAACCACGTCACTACCAATATGCCAAGTCGACAAATCTTGATCGACAGCAGATTCGATAAGATCTTGAAAGCTGTAAAACCGGTTGCATCAGTGCAATGCATACATAACGTCGGAAAAATTTCTGGATAATTCAACGCACCCTTCATATCGGATCACTCTAGTATGTTAGACTTTAGAAAAATGCCAAAGAACTGAGTTTTGGCTGATGATCAGCTCCCTCAGCCAGGTTAATAGGAATGTATCCTTACCGGGAAATCCACCGGCTAATCACACCATTGTGTTATCTAAACACTTATTTATGTAACCACTGACCCCGGCGAAAATGGACTTGGGCTCCTTTATAAGATGCACAGTGATAATACATTTATTAGAATGTATAACATTTGATGCCCGAGATAAGCATCGCCACATGCACATATGAACCATTCAAACGTGCTATCAAAAAGGCTTCCCCCCCCATGACAAGCTGCCCTTTACTGCGAGTCAGCGTCCGACGTTGTGGTCATCATTGGCAAAAAAGCTCATGGAGAAAGGAATTGATAATCCTTTGCGCTTACACAGTGGCACAGTGATCTGAGGACACAGGGGGTTCAATCTTCACTTGGCCTCGGAGGCTAGCTTTCTTTTCACTGTCTTCTTCCTTTTCACTGTCTTCCCTTCCTTTCACTCCACATGTGCTTACGTCACCCGGCTTGGAAGTCGGTACTAGCAAACGCTTGAGGAAAAGGCCTCTACGCAGGAAATGTACTACTATGTATTTAAACATGTCATCTACTCTTCATCCACTTCACATTTCCCACCTGATCTGTACACTTATCTATATCACTTCGAACATGCCAAAAGCACATTCTTCCAGCCGCTCAAAGCAACGTAGTGACAGAAGAAGCTGGCTGATGATTTTCCTGTACCCGATACGTTTCTTTTGTATTTTCCTGTTTCACATTTGGACTTGCTGCTTGGCGTATCCCAGACAAACCTTTACCCTGATTGCTGGCTCTATATTGGTTTTGAAATGTCTTATTCTGGCAGACGATATGGCGGCTGTGATTTTAACATTTAAACCGTTTCATCTGTTATTTTATTATATCAAGGGTTTATTGAACCGCATGCTTGTGACTTCTACCGCCTGTTTGTGGGACTTGATTAAGGACTGTGTCGAACCTCTTCTGATGGCTACGGGTTTTTGCGGGGGCGCCTTCTATGATCCTGCCACTTCCTTTCAACGACTTGCCAAAAATCACCCACACCGCCTCACCACAACCTTATTGGTCTCACTTAAACAACCCAAATCCTCCCCTCTTGAATCCACCGAATTGCTGCAATTATCAAATGCGCTTTTTTTCATGGACAACAAACTGGGAAACCATACGAAAATTAGCTCTCATGTCAGGGATCTTGCCAGCGTTTATGCCGATTTCAGTGAGGAAGTCGAAAAATTAGATTTGCTTGGGATTCATACCATTCGCTTGGTTCAACAAGAAGTGAGCAGTTCATGTTAATATTTTTTGGTGACTGGATGTTGATATACAAATAATTTGTAGTACTTCAAGCTCATTTATCGAAAAAGGTATTCAACAAATCAAATCGTCAATTCCCTGACGAAAATTTCGAATAACGAAGTCGCAAGGTTACAAAAATATATAAACCAGACGTTACACTCCGCGAACAGGCTTCTTCTTGAACAAGATAGGACTTCGATCTTGTTTCATCAAGAAATTTCTTTCCTTGAGCAAGGAGGATTTAAGCGAGCTATTTGGATCCTTCGGAAACTTGGCTACAAAACCGTCGAAGAAGAGAAAGCCTTGTCATTTCTAAACCAAAACCAAAACAAGCTGAATCAGAGTTGGTTTGTCTTCGAGAAGCAGAGAAGGCAGTTAGTTTTGTTCCAGGACAAGATTGAACGATTGAATGTAAGTTAACCTTTTTCCCCCCATCATCGGTCATTTGATTTCTAGCTTACATTCACTCTCAGGCCTATCTTCCGCAAGTAATTGGTGAAACTACCGGGTTGGAACTGATATTGGAAGACTTCTCGGAATAACCTCAGTCGGATTGAAATAATGGCCGCGTGGGACTTGTCGATAATAGGGCTCGCTATACCGGTGGCTCGCTAAATGATTGAACTTCTCTTAGATTTTTTTTTTGTTGTTACCCAATTTGTTTCCCAGTAAATATTGCATGTGGACACCCCTGTCGACTTCCTAAATACTATACGTAGATTCATCCCGCTACAACTCATTACATCTCGGGCGATTTCCGCCCAAACTACAAGCTCCGTCCCATCTCAGCCCCCGCGGCTGCTGTGCCACCCTTCCGCAGCTCCGCCTCCGGCACGGCTGCGGAAGGGTGGGTCCGGAAGTGGGCCAGTCTCGCCGCCGACAAAGTCCACCCGAAAAAAAAAGAGGGAGGATAGCCGAGAGAGACAGATTATTTCTGCCAAGCTGTGAGGATCCGCTGAGATGGAGTCCCACAGGTGGTTATACCTTCCTGTGGAGTCCCACACAGAGATTTATAATTCTTTGTGGAGCTCGACGGAGAGGCAAAACTCTTCATGGGACTCCAAAAAGAGGTAAAACTCTCTGCGGTGCTCCCCAGAGAGGAGCACCAGAGAGGCAAAACTCTCTGTGGTGCTCCACAGAGAGGTAAGACTCTCAAGTTGTTCTTTCTAAGAAGATGCATGAATAGATTAAGAGTTTAACTTTAACCAAATACCCCCACCCAAAAAATTAGTAAACATTTTTTTTAAACTATGTTAATCAGATATCACCTTTTTAAGACTTCTACTATCCTGTGGATGAAATTTCACCATGCCTACAGACAGCCCTATGTTTATGTTCTCTCAGCTCAACCTCACAGAGGAAAGCACAAATAATATTTCTCATTGCAATGTAACTTTCTTTGTTTCTGTCTGTCCAATTCCCATTTGTTGCCTCATCTGGTGGTCTAATAAAACATTTTCCAAAATCATCTGGATCTTGCAACCCCAAACTCTCCCCTTCTTCTGATCTGGACAGCACTTCTATACTTACTCTCCCCCCCTCTTTATGGTGGTTGCACTTCTGTCACTGCAACTCTGTTTCAGTCATTGCACAGCTGAGAACATGATCCGTTCCCATCCGATGAACCAGCCTCATTTTCTCCATGGCCTAGCCTCCATTTCTCTTCATTCCCATCCAAAACAATGATGTTGACTCACCAGAATCATTCTGCTTGATTCCGGGAATGTTGATATGTAGAAAAATGGCTCTGATCTGCACAAGGCAACTGTTTGTCCCAACATTTGACAGCCAAGAACTGATTGTAAGACGTAAGAAAAATCAGATTCAAGTAATAAGACTACAGGCCAGTTCAAACCACCTCCTGGGGCTAATCTCAGCATGTAGCCTTTGTTTGTACATGATTTTTGGACTAAACCCCTTGACTACCCTTTTAAACCAGGAGGAAAAGGTCTCTGGGGAGGCATCCTCCACAGAGAGGAAAAGCTCTGTGAGGAGGCATGACAGCAAAAAAAAAACTTTCTCAACTATTTGCAGTTGACATGCACCTGAGAGAGCCAAAGCACTCTGAGGAGGCATCAGCACTCTGAGGAGGCATCCTCCTCAGAGAGCAAAAGCTCTCTGGGGAGGCATCCTCCTCAGAGAGCAAAAGCTCTCTGGGGAGGCATCCTCCTCAGAGAGCAAAAGCTCTCTGGGGAGGCATCCTCCTCAGAGAGCAAAAGCTCTCTGGGGAGGCATCCTCCTCAGAGAGACAAAGCTCTCTAGGGAGGCATGCTCCACAGAAAGCTGCTAAGCGCATCTCCACAGGGGGAGCTACACCTGCATGCTTTGCCAAATTTAGCTCCCATGACACCAAACTTACAAGCCACTGGGGGAAATAGTCCAAGTGCTACTGGCCTTGGGAGCTTTCTTGGGATGGAGTGGGCTGCCAGGCCTGGCAAACCACTTCCTCCCATAATTTTTGTGAAATCCACATATCATCCATATCCAACTATACTTGACACTATTCAACTATCCAAACCATCCATCCCCTGAAAGATCAACACACCAACCATCAAAAATGACTTTGATGGTCCATTTGATCTTCACTTCTCCCCTCTCAAAAACAGTGGTAAACAAGGTAGTTACTTATTTAGATTCAACTTTTTCTTGAATTGTATTTTTATTTTTTTATTGTAAATAAGGCTGGAGAAGGTTCATAGAGTTATTTCACTGTTGAGATTATTCATTGAGGAGGACCAGTATTGATGAAAGCATCACCATTTAACTTTCAGGATCAAATTTCTGCTGGATGCAACAGCACTTGCGGGAGGCAGAATGCTGTGCATGGAAGCTAAGGGAAACTTCTGGCTCCCAAAGGATAATTCTGCATCCTCCTCAGAGAGCCAAAGCTCTGTTGGAATTCTGCTGCACTGTATTTCTTGTTTTCTCATTTGTCTTGTGACATCTCTGTGTTTCTCCTCTTCCCCATGTTTCTTTCTCTTCTTCCTTCTGTGACTTTCCATTTTCCCATCCTCAACTCCATCAAATCCAAACCATTCCACCTCTCTCCACTCACTTTCCACCTCTCTCCACTCACTACACTTGCCACACAATCCACTCAACATCAACCTCCACAACCTCACTTCACCTCCTCAGAGAGCCAAAGATCTCTGGGGAGGCATCCTCCTCAGAGACCCAAAGCTCTCTGCCTAACAGGTGATGGGTGAAGGATAATTTTTAAAAAAAAAGGTGGATTTCTGAATACTGGTAAGCTACATTAGATACCCCCATTATTTTTATTTTTATTATATTTCCTTTTTTTTTTTCTATTTTATGTTTTGTATATATTTTTTTTCTGATATTTTTTAGGCTTGTGGGACCTGAAATACATCTTAAATTTTTAAATTTTTTCAATGCTTATGCTTTTTCATTCTTTTTTCTATTGGATTTTTTGAATTTTTTGTATAAGCATATTCATCTCTTTTGAAATATATATATATATTCTGATTTTCAATAGGGGACGACAGAGGTGGAAGAGGAGCTGTGGTGGGGTCTGGTTGAATATTGCTCAGACTCAATGATTGATTTCATACGTGAGGAGCAAGCTTATGTAGGAACAACTAGAGAGCCCCCTTGGAAGATCCAAAGGGGGCCTGGACAGATAGGAACAGGAACAGGGTTAGGGACAGGAACTGACAGGGTCAAGTAACGGGAATATAAGGTAGGGGTTGAGAGAGCTGAGGATGGGAATGGAATTGAAAGAACAGTGCTGGGAGCGCACTCAGATCAGAATTCTGACATATATTGGTTCTCTAAACATCACAACATTGTAACATACATATTGTTTGTTCTGTTTTTATTTTTGAAATTCAATTTCATCTGAATTCCAAACAACAATTAACACACAGCAGCCCAATGAGACATAGAGTTACAACTCATCTCCTTTTATTAGAGTGATCCTTCAGCCAAGTAAATGAACCAAAACTTCTGAGTTGGGGCCACATCCACAAAAAGTCTGAAATTGCAGGGGTGTAGCACTGCTGAAATTAGTGGTTGGGATGAGGGGGACGGCGGTGCAACTGCAATTGAGGCTGTACTTGGCTTGGAGGCGCGGCGGGGTGGTAGGGAGCCGTGATGCGGTTCACACTTTCCCCAAGTCGGCTTAGATATTCGTGGATGGGCGGGTTGAGTACTCGAATTGACGGTACAAGGACCACGTCAGAGTTGAGCGGTGTTGAGCAAAAGACCACGTCAGAGTTGAGCGGAGTTGAGCTACACTAGTCCTGGCTACAATCTGGCTACAAAGACCACGTCAGAGTTGAGCGGTGTTGAGCTACACTAGTCCTGGCCACAAATATCACCAGCGACAAAGACAAAGGCACCCATCTACCCTCTACATTGCGGTTCAGTTCAGGAAGATTGGCGTTGATGATCAGGAATTTCAAAGACTGTCGTTAATAGTTAGTAATGAGTAAGACTGTCTGTCGTTAATAGTTAGTAATGAGGCTTAGGCCGGTACATAGGCTACATCTTTGAGCCGTCAGTAAATGCCTTGGTTCAGTGGAGAACAAAAGTGCACTCGTTTGCGCACCAAGATAAGCGAGAACAAAGCGCTCCAACATTTTTCAGTCACCAATGGCAAGACTATTTAAACTCATACATAATCGCCATCTGATACAACCTCTCACATCCAAGGCTCTTTACTTTCCCAATCTGCTCATCTCCGAAATGTCAAATTTCTACGCTTGTCCTCACCTACCTACTTGTGGCAATGTCAAGTATATGAAGAAAGCTTGTGACGAACATTGCTGCCTCCGGATCAATCAAGTAAGGGTTCACACCCTGAACAAAAGAGCCCATGCAAATTGCGGACCTGAGTGTCCTGTATACAACCTCAATAGTAAGTGTCAAGCTTGATGTATACCTATACCTAACTAAGCGGTATGACTCCTTTCTTTTAGCCGAGTCAGTAAATCGGTTTCGATTTCAAATCTTCCCGCGCGGTCCTGAAGAAGACTCGGCGCCAGCGGAAGAAGCTACTCGCAATACTGGATACAATACGCGAAAAGAAAAGACGCGACAAGAAAAGGCTGGCGAATACTTGACACCAGCGGAAGGAGCTATTTGTCACACTGAAAAGACGAGAAAAGAAAAGAGAAATCAACAACGATCGACTCCGAACAATGAGAAAAAATCCTGTGAGTAATACTAAATCACGATAGTTTATTTTTCTCGTTCAAACTCTCAACTCTTTATGCCCATGCAAATTATACAGGGTTCATGTTGGCTTTTCAAGTCGTGGCGTACGGCCTGTTAATTGGAACCTGGTCTAAAATTCTCTTGACCTCAAACTACTCGGACCACAAGTTTGGATACATCTGTCAACTCTCATGTGACCAATTCCGCTATTACCTGATGGACTTGTTTCGAGTAGCAGCGCCGGAAGATTTTTGCTTGACTGCTTTACAATTCAGCTTATGTCTTGTGTTTTTGTTGTGACTGGGTTTTACCGTGATATCTGTAATGCTTCATACATGAAAATTCTAAGTGCTGTACCCCTAGTGCAAAGGGATCAGAAGCTTATACAGCGCCAGAGATGGCTCACCGGACATTTGTTGCTTCAATGTCCGCAACGTCAAATGACGTAGCTTGGGACACGGCAGATGGGCTTCAACTCGGGGTATAACATGTAGTCGTCGCGCCTCAGTCGATAATCTGCGGATGACACGACGCTGCGTCCAAGGTTAGATTGTCGCTTGCCAACCTCTGCAGCGGCTCTAGATATCCGGAGGCACCAGACTTCAGCCCATCCAGCACGGGCAGATCCGTGAGGCACGGGCCACTCGAGAAAAAGACTGGCAACTGGCACAGACGATCCACATCCTGTGCGCGGAAAGTTGAACCAAGAAGAATGAGGAACTTGGACAAGAGTTCTGTCGCGCGCTAGTAGTCCTATGAGGAAATCGACAGATTGAGCTCAGTTTTGATGTCTCACTTGGAACCCATAGTCAAGAATTGGAATACTGTTTCTATGTTTCTATCTGATGATGAGAAATATATTTTATTTCGAACTCGGTAGATGGAGACTCGAATGGGGAAAGACACAACAATAGCTGCTATAAGTAGTCAGCTCTGAATAACAGAATGGAAAACCACCAGTACAGAGTATATACAAATAATTGTAAGCGGAGAGGTTTTTTTATCCAAACATTTTGAGAAGGAAGTTGAAAAACTGAAAGAACATTTTAGGAATCCCGCAGCATAAATCTAATCATTGCGATGAGGGGGACGGGGGACGGCGGTGCAATTGTGGCTGTACTCGGCTTGGGGGCGCGGCGGGGTTGTGGGGAACCGTGATGTGGTTCACACTTTCCTCAAGTCGGCTTAGGCCTTCCTCGAAAGACCCCATTCGTGTCGCGTCGGTAGAATCTTTCAAGGTCGCCTTGAGAACCACATGAGTCCTCATGATCCAAGCCATGCGCGCTGGTGTAGCGAGATCCGCAGTGGAGTAGGAGGTCCATTCCGAAAGTGCCGTGATGAGGTCGCCGGGAGAAAGTGGAATATTGCTTGGAGAAAATGGTTCCACATAAGCCCGAGGATCCCTAAGGCGTCCGCGTATCATCTCCATGTGAAGCTTTTGACGACGGTCTAGAACGATGCCAAGACGTTCGATGTCTTCTCGGAAGCTTTTGCGAACGGCTTCAACGATGTGACCCCGTTCCGAAGCTGAAAGAGGTTCAAATATGGGAGCTGACAGTCCCTACACTATCAGTGACCAATATGTCTGGAGCGGGTGCCAGGGGGAGGTTAGCTCACTTACCGTACAGGAGTTCCGCATCGAGCAGGTTTGGTGTATTCATTGAGAATGACATGTAAGATGCTTGGAGCAAGACGGAGAGTACAGTGAAGCGTGGATGGGCCGGGCAGTGAAGCTGACCGGTGGAAGGAGTTCATCTATATAAGTCCGTCTACACATCCCCCGGACCCCCGGCTGAGACTTTCGGTCAGCCAACGGACTTCAATCAGAAAGGGTGAATTTCAGATCTTCTAAGCTGACTGAAAGGACTAAAAAGCAGAAAGGGCTCGTCTTTTGTCTCAATGCTCACCAGGCTGAATCCATTGAGAACTCAGTTGGTTCCATCGGCCGGCTGGTGCCGGATGCCCTCAGAAAGCTAATCTTCACCGCATCAGGCAGTCAACCTCCTTTGTAACACAGACAGCGCCCGAATGGTGTGTGTCGGAGCTGCTGCGACAAAAGGAAATAGGAAGTTGATGAGTTAGAATAACGTGCCTTTTAATCTAGTGTCTCATCTTTAGCGAGTACAGCAACGTCATTATTATGTCTAAATACAACCGATGAGTGTTGTTCAGCCATGATGAGTGTTGTTCAGCCATGTTGCAGCGCTAGGGTGAATTGTGAGCGGTTGGCCCACGGAGCTGAAGTAGAGGCCAGGCAGTGAGCACTCAGCTTCCTCCATCCGTACCCGCTTTGTGTTCAGTACTCAGCTTGAGCTTCCTTATATATTGTCTGAACACAAAGCTGGCACGGATGGAGGAAGATGAGTGCTCACCTGCCAGCTGGCTTCTTCGCCTTGCACAAAGAGAATCAAGCTTGCGCGAAAGAGAATGGAGCTTGCACTTTTGAAGAATCCCCGGCTCTTTATAAGCAGGACAAGTTCCGGATATCCAAAAATCCAGCATCCAAGCCGCCATCCATCCTTACATCCAGCCAACCACTCATCCACTATCCAACCTACCACCCAAGCAAACTCCCCTTATTCAAATCATGCCATCCAGCAACATGTCCACTGATGGGGGTGATGCACTTGATGTTTCTGGTGAGTTCGCCGTAGTTACTACCAATACTACATATCGCTGACGGGTATTCACTGGTCTTTCAGCTGCCATGTTTGAGCTCCTCTCCTTTTCTGAAAGGCTGGCAGTGGTCCACTCGATCCTAGAGACTGTCTTGGAGAATACGGAGCTTCTCAATGTTAGACTAGTTCCGAGGTATTTTCAAGAGCTTGACCGGCGCATTTTGAACATTCAAAGACGCCTCGATGGCCTTCCGGTAATGGGGGATCCAATTGGCGGCCCTGCCCTTGCTGAACTTCCTGCGTCCTCGATGGTTCCATTTCCTCACATGGACCTATCCACTGCTCTCGCTGAAGGGAGTACCCGCGACATGATCAACGCGCCCTTACACGTTCGTTTGGCTACTCTTTTCAGGAATGCCACCTATTTGCACGAGGCTCTGATGGAGCTTGGCGAAGATTTTGCGCCTGGACCTCTCGAGGATCATCTCACCGCACTCGAGGAGGCTGTGGTTCGTCAGATGGACCGGACTCAAGGTAACACTAGGGATCCTGCTATCCCTGACCGGACTCAAGGTAACACTAATGATCCTGCTGTCCCTACAGCTGCAACTCAGATGCAACCCCGTACACCACAGCAGTACCTTCCTGGCCGTCAAAGCCAGCAGCATCGTCCTCCCCGCCCGAGCCAGCAGCATCGTCCTCCCCGCCCGAGCCAGCAGCATCGTCCTCCCCGTCCGCACCCGTGATTGGGATGAATACGCTATTATCAACACATTGTGTTCCGGGTGTGATACTCCAACAAAGTTCTACCTCCTTGCCTTATTTCTGTCAATATCTTATCTCATCTTCTTTGATTTAATTGTTTCAAATTTTGCTTGAATCTAATGTGAATAATGAAAACTGTGGAAAGTTGTCAGTGATTTTTGGCTGTGGGAGGCATTAATGTGTAATGGATGATGGAATTCCACCATGCCTACAGTGAGCCCTACTCATCCAGTGGTCTCATTGAACATTTTTCCAAAAACAGGTTCACTACCTGCTTGGTCTGGGTTGACTTAATCTGGATCTTCTGAGCCCAAACTCTTCCCTTTTTCTGATCTGGGAAGCACTTCTATACTTATTCTCCCCCCTCTTTATGGTGGTGATTTCTGTTACTGCAGTTGCATTCATTGCACAGTTGAGAACTTAATCCATTCCCATACAATGAAACAGCTTCATTTTCTCCATGGCCTGGCCTCCATTTCTATTCATTCCCATCTAAAATGATGATCTTGACTCACTGGAACATAAAATGATGATCTTTGTTGATCTGTAGAACAATGGATCTTATCTTCACAAGGCATCTGTAGAACCAGGGATCTTATCTTCACAAGGCAACTGAAGGTTTGTCCCAAAATTCAATGGCCACAAACTAATTTTTGGATGTGGTTAAAATCAGATTAAATTAACAAAACATCAGGCAAGATCAAACCAGGTGGTTTCCTCAATGAAAAGTGTATCTGCATAGCGGGCTCCTGTATAGGATCCAAAACTGGTCTTTCTAGTGGATACTTAATTTTTTTTTCCAACCTGTGAAGCAAGGCTCCTGCCAACAATGTATAAGAGTGCAACGAAAGCAGTTTTAATAAGGTTCTCTATCTGCTGGAAGTAGCTCATCCCCTTTTTAATAGTGGGAATATTTAAGTATTTTGGAGGGTGTAAGAAAAATATCATTTGTAATGGTTTAATAGTGGTGACAGCAAACTTTAGTGGTCACCAATGCACCCACCAACACAAGAAAAATTCAAATGAAATTTTGCTGCCACAGCTGCACACTAACCCAAGGCAACACTTTATTTTCTTTATTTTCTTTATTTTCTTTATTTTCTTTATTTTCTTTATTTTCTTTATTTTCTTTATTTTCTTTATTTTCTTTATTTTCTTTATTTTCTTTATTTTCTTTATTTTCTTTATTTTCTTTATTTTCTTTATTTTCTTTATTTTCTTTATTTTCTTTATTTTTTATTTTTTATTTTATATTTTCTATTTTCTATTTTATATTTCATATTTTATGTTTTATGTTTCATAGTTTATCTTTTATCTTTTTTTTCCACCAGGAGAACTCTCGCCGTCCTCCGCGGAGAACTTCCCTGCGGAGGATTCCTAAGTTCTCCGCGGAGGATTCCTGCGCGAAGAACTTCTCCGCGAAGGATTCCTCCGGAAGGATTCCTCCGCGGAGAACTTCTCCGCGAAGGATTCCTCCGGAAGGATTCCTCCGCGGAGAACTTCTCCGCGAAGGATTCCTCCGGAAGGATTCCTCCG
>SMGU01003906.1:0-17027 GCA_004348175.1 Puccinia novopanici
TGCGCTTCAGGACTTATATAAGTCACTACAGTTGATTCAGGGCAGACAATAGGTTGTGTGGATGTGTGGAGGCATGATCCAGTGGCAAAACACAATATAAGGCTTCTGGATAATTTATAAGCTATCTGGTGGAGAGTTATAATTATGAGCTGGGCTGAATGCACTTTTCTGAGTGACTGTGAGGATGGGGAAATAACCAGAGGAATCTGGTGCTTAATATTCTAACAGGAACTCAGAAGCACCCAAATCTTCCTTGTGAGACCTCTGAGGTTCACTGGGATCAAGATCAACAAAGGTTAATACCTGGATCATTGAAGGTTAATATTAACAGATCAAGGATGTAATTAGCTTTAATTTAAGGTACACATCAATGATGCTGTTAAGATTGATAAAATTGTTATCTACTCCAGTAGGCTCAAATAAAGATGTTAATTAAATTTATTAATGTCCATCAATTGATGGTAATAAAGTTGATAAAAACTTATTTCTTCTTCCTGTTGGCACATCAGTATAAGATGCAGATTCAAATGAGTTGTTAAGCTTAAATAAATAATTGTTAGAAATTATAATTATTTATAAACATACTTAAGCACATATTTTATATGTCAGTTATTTATTTTATATTTCATGGATAAATATAATAATAAAATAAAAGGTAAAATAAAGGAGAAAATAAAAGGACAAAATATGATTAGACAGAACAAAATATTAAAACTTGATGAAATTTCAAGAAAACTAAAAAACCAGTCTAAAGAAGAAAGAAATCAACAACAGAATCAAAAGTGAGATTTAAAGAGAAAAGATAGAAAACAGCATACCACTAATGAGATGGAAAAAATTAAGATGAGGCTATTTAAGATAGGCAAAAGAGGTTTTAATAGGGAGACTAAAGAAAGTGAGAATAGTTGGAAGAGAGATCAGTTCATGAGTCGACAGACAATAAAAGAAAGATAAAAAGAAAATAGGAACAAACAGTGCAAAGCAGCAAGGAGGAGGTGATTTGTAGGAAGGAAAGGATTGAAGGATGGTCTGAGATGTGTCGGGCTGAATAAGAAGAGAAGATGATGAGTGTGGTGAGATGAAGAGTAGATGACAGTGGTTTGGCTTTACTGTACGCGAGCAGTCTTGATGCTTCAGATAAGGTTGAGCCGAGTCAAGTTTCTTTCTTGAGGATCTTGACAAGGTTGAGAAATAAATGCAGCTGAGGGATGATTTCAGTTTAAGTAGAGCTGAGAATTCAAACCCTAACAGTCATTTGATTGATCTTGAGATATGGTTAGGTTTGAGGAATGAAAGAAAGCGGGACTTTTTCAGAGAGGGGTTTCTGACATTTCTGACACAGAGAGCGTGCGACTGGTGAAAACTCAACACAAACCTGGAAAAACTAGACAAAACCTTTTAGGGTCAGACAAAAATAGGCAAAACCTATTATAACAAGGTATAATTAAGGTGTTATGTTCCAATAAGGTTCATGTAAGGTTATTTATGTAAATGACTATAGTATGATTGATATTGTATTAATTGTACTGTTTTTACAAGTAATATAATATTTAATTTAATATTTTAACAACTTATAAAGTATTTTAACAAATTATTACATAATTTAACAAGATGAATTAAGTAATTATTTTCATTGTAACTACTTGGGGAATGTCAGGTATGTTGATATTACTTCTGTGGTTGACATGGGGCTTATAGTATTTATAAGGAAATTATATGATGAAATATGTATAAAACTATGGGATATGGTGTGGGAACTTGATCCTTTATCACATTTGATACTTGAAACCTAGTTAGACCACCACAGTGCAGTGACTGCAAACAAAGGAGTGCCTCCAGAAAGGGAGGTGCTTCAACTAGAGCTTCCTCAATGTTGGTTGCTAGCAAGCAACATCTGGACACTCATGGTGCAGGGAATGATGTTTCACAGCTGTTTGTGATGGGTTCAAAGATCACAAATAAATGATGATTTAGATTCAGTGATTAAGAAGAGCATGCTCTGGCACTGGATTATTTAAGTAAATTGGTTGAAGCATACACCCAATATAAGCATCAAAACACTATGTGGTTGGTGAAGGGTTTTTATGGCTCAAATTAACCCTATCTACGTCTCCTTCTTTAGAGAATCCACCTTGTCTCAGTAAACCCACTTGGTAAGTGGGATTTACCAAGTTTGCATGCATATGCAAACCCTTGTGCTCTTGTTAGGGCTTGCTAGGCAAATCTTCTTTTGCTAAATCCCCATGGCTTGCTAGATTTACCAAAGCTGCCAAGCCTCTGTAAATTTCTATTGCCAAGCTGGTCGGCAAATCTCCACACCACTCAAAAAATTCAAAATGGCCTCCACATCACTCAACAATCTTGAATGGCCTCCACACCACTCAACAACTCCGGAATGGCCTCCACACCACTCAATAAATTTGAATGGCCTCCACACCACTCAACAACTTTGAAATGACCTCCACATACCCAACAACTCCAAAATGGCAAGTAAACCTGCCTCTCAAGTATTGCTTGGAATGTGATGAGATTGGCATAGCACCCAGAGGCAAGGTGGCAATTCAAGCAGAGATGTGCTTTCTCAGGTAAAATAAAAAGAACAGAAATTACCTGAAGGGCGAGGTAGGGGAAACTACTTCTGCTGTGGGGGGACAGCTGGTGGGAGGAAGGTATATGATGTATGTGAGGAAGATTGTTGAAGAGATCCATGCCAAATGGGATTGAAGTGGATTCACCAAGTGAGTGAAGTGGAAACAGTGGTGCCAGTGTTGTTTTTAGGTAGCATGCCATTGGCTAGTAAGTAATTAAAGAGTCACAGTGGTAGGCAGAGTGGATGAATTAGCTATACATGTGCACGGGGCTTGGTACCAAAGAATTCAACAACTATGGGGGTGAATGCTCTTATAGATAGAAATTACTGGATCAACTCCACTTACCAGCAATCTTGATTCAAAAATAATATCCCTCTAGCTAAAAGTGCTTCAAAATGCTGAAAATCTGGAAAAATATGGTTGTGAGAGATATTTAGGGTTTTATAACTTTTTGTGAGTTTGGAAATTTTTTAATAAAATAAAACAAGCAAAAAATAGCAGGTTAAAAGGGTTTTATCCTTATTTTTTGGGTTTTAAAAGACTGACCCCTTAACTTAACACTTTATTGGTTGGGAACCCCCAAATGTGGGCTCAGGGGCTGCAATGTGCACCAGAAACATCTTCAGAGATCTGCACAACCTCTGAATTAGTTGAACAATGTTTTGGATTTTTTTAACAGAGGGTGATGAGGTTTTTTAAAAAACCCCTTAGAAGAAAATGAGTGAAAATAACTCAACATAGGAAAGTAAACAGGTAACTTTAAGCAGCTTTGTTTATTATGCCCTCTAAGGACCTGGTTAACAGACACCAGGAAATATTTGAGCTGAATACAAATATGGTGACATGAAGCTACTGAATTTTTGAAATTGAGTAGCATTGTCCACCTTAGAGATACACCAGAGTATCCAAAAGCGTGCATATTTGGAATTATAATATTTTATCTCATTTAATATTGAGAAATCTGTGAATATCATTCCAGAAATACATTTATCATTTAATTTTACCTGGGGTTATCAATTGGGCCCACCCCCAAATCCCTACTCCTTCTGGTACTTTGTCATAACTCAAACCACCACAAGAAGTATTAAAAATAATTGTTGCTGTGGATTGTGCAGCAACTATGTACATACAATAGCTACAGGTAATATTTACATAACACAATGGAATATTTACATAAAACAATGGAATATGTACATAAAACAATGGAATATGTACATAAAACAATTGAATATGTACATCAAAACAATGGAATATGTGCATAAATAAGAAATGAAATATATTTCAAATCTTATTTATACAATGAGACAGGAGATTTCTGCCATATTTCAATTATAATACAATCCCAATTGTATACAATTATATTGTAGTAAAACTTCAATATTGGTATAAATGAAGTTAGAGCAACATGAGAAAGCTCCACATGTACAGTCTGTAAGAACTCTTTCCATTTCATTCTATTCAATTAATTGACACATGATACAATTGATTATAAAAATGCAGCATGATGTCATGGGACATAGAATGAATTGAATTACTCAAATGAGCTAATAAATTTGGTGAAATATATTACCATTATGGAATCATTTGATTTAAGAATGGTGCAATACGCTATAGACTCCCTATGTAGCTTCCTGGGAGACCTAAAATTTGGCATTCTTTGGATTTGATACTGATCCTCAATGATTCTACTCTGCATAGAATAATAAGTGCAGAGAATTCCCTCCTACTCCTTTTAGAGTAATGCTCCATCCCCCATCACCAACATTTTACAACTGTAACATTAGTCTGTCTTATTTAAATTTTCATTTAAAATCTTTCTCTTATTCCTTAAAATTAGTTATTGCAAGACCCTCTGACAAGTAGCCAATCAGTTCAAGTGTTTTCCAACTGCTTTTAGGAATTATATTGCTATCTTCCTGTAAGCACATCCTCTAACCAGCTGTCACCTCTGCCTTCTAAACTTGTATATAAACTAAGTTGAGCTTCAAGAGGTATCTCCTACCTTTTGCCATCTTTGATTGGGCTAAAAGGGGACCAGAGTTTAACAAATGTAGCCATACACCTGGTAGCAAAGAGTAATCTCTGCTTTCATCAACTCTCAGCACATTGATAATACTTGGGATATCCATTGGATCACCCAAGTTTCATACATATAACTAACAAGGAACATGTCACCTGACATATGTTCTGGCCAGATTTTTCCTGATGAGGGTTTTTTTTGGTAAACTGGGGCCTGTTGAACACAGGTGTTTAACATTTCAGGGGAAGATAAGGGGAAGAGGAAAGGCAATTATCATACTAAATAGTAATTTATGCATGGGACATCCCACACAGAAGAACAAAGGGATATGCAAAGGGTGTTGTAGGAGATTTTTTTGAAAAATAAAAAGTTGATACTATTTTATACCTGGTTGAAAGCACTGAGTATGTCAAGATATCAACAATATGGCAGTGAAAAAGGGGTTCTGAGGTCCAGGAATTACTTTTTGCAAAAGGTAGCCTGGGAAATTCCCCTGATGTGAGATGTTCCTAGAAGAAGTTCTCTGCAAAAGAATACTTCCTTTATTTCAGTTGCTGGTAGGCACTTCAAGCTCAGTAGGTATTAGGCACTTCAAAATCAGTGGGTGGGAGGCACTTCAATCTCAATTTCAGCACTTTACTAACCAGTACCAATTAATAATCCCTGGTATGAAGAAAAAATAATTTGAATTATAATAAAAATCTATGTTTTCAAAATACAAAAATATTTTATAAGGATTACAGTTCTATCAAGCCAGACCAATAATTGAAGTTGTAAATATCAGACTCAGACATAATTTCACAACCAACTAAACATCCTAACAAATTTTTGCTTTGATCATAAAACTTGAATTCTTGTTTGCTACCAACTTGGAAAGGAATGGAGATCAAAAAATAACATCTTGTTGTTTGCATGTTCTATGTTCTCCTAGGTTTACATAGTAAGATCTGTCCCTGATTCTATGTTGATGTATTGAAGCATTGTAGTAGATGAAAACAGGATTGCCATGTATATTTTATCTTCTACTGAAATAGCTCCATCTGCAAAACAAAAAAAAAATCAAATTTATTGAGTGAAGATGGTTGTTGAGGGGAAATTATCAACTCACTGGGTAAGGGAAGTAAATCTGCATCAAAAACCATATCCTTTGGATGTGGCCTGTACCAGACATAAGCCTTTGATCTAATTCAAAACAAGGAATATTTTCAGTTAGAGTCTTTCAATATGTTTGTAAAATATGAATACCTTTTGATGGGGGACAGATCCTGACTTGTACCACCTAAATATACAAAATAATTATAGTAAGCTATCCAAAAAATAGACCCAATATATTAACAATCAAACTGACTTATTGAAATGTGATATTAAATCCAACAATGGCCCATGAGGCATATCATCAACATTTTGCTGATGAAATAGTCTCCATTGGGAGATTTGCTGAGGACCTTGGATCCTGAAGATAGTGTGACTCTCCCTGCAAAATAGTCACAATAAATTCTTAACAATCAAGTTAACTCATTCACAAGATAAGAGCAGAAAAGATCACTCACATAGTCATTCCAGCTTAAAAGCTCAATGAAGTCTGGTTTCAATGATATCAAGTTGAAATATTTCTCAACCAGAAACCAAGACTTGGTGGGATACAAATAATTGCCATATTGAGAGGCAGACAGGTGTTTATAAAACATTGCACTGAGTGGTGCAGCATACTGTTTTCCAACAGCTGATAGGTTGTCCTTGTATCTCTGGTCTTGAGACACAGACACAGAACACCAAGCATCCCATGACATCATGCCATCAACTGATGGCACTTGAGTAGGATCTATCCCAGTCCAACATGGTCTGATAAAAATTAAAATTTTGAATACTTTAGAAGATCACATACCAAGAAGAATATTAAAAAATAAACTAACAAGAAGTAAATCTATTATTCAAAAAAAAACATTGTTTATGTCAACCTTTACTTTCAGAACAGTATTAAACTCTATGAAATGAAGAAAATAAAAAAGCATTGAACTTACTGGGAAGTGTAGCCTTTTTTTCAAGGAGCTCCAGGCAGAATCATAGTTTGGATTATTATCCTATAAAAATTTAAGTCAATCATTCACAATAACAACTCAATACTCCTGCAAAATTTATTCTTGAACTCACTAAAAAAGTTCCAGGAACCTCTCCTGAAAAGGTGGAGACCAGTGGCTTGCCTTGGTAGACAAATTGGGACTTTCTATGGGCAAACTTTTTAATGATCTGGATGATGTCCTCTGAAGAACCAGATTGTCCATAGTAGACCATATCAAAAGCTGTGAACATAAGCAAACCAAAGAAGATTAACAATCCAACTAAACTTCAATTTGTGTGAATAATGGATACTTACATATAAAGACATAAAAAGAATTTTCTTCTGCCACTTCATAAATAAGAGGTAGGTTCTTTTGTTGGTTGGGTCTCTGCCAATATTAATAGCAAAAGCATCTATGCCCATTTGTTGGGCCAATTGCACTATTGGAAATAACAGATTAGAATCAATTGGGAATATGCAAGTTAATGTTTGTAAGAGGGATGAAACTTAACTATCTGAGGACCAATCCTCAGCTTCATAAAATTGAAAGTTACCCAATACAACATGTGCAAACACATATCTCTGACTTTCATTGTGATGTGGCTTTAGATGAGACTCATTATTAAAATCTGTTATTACCCTGAAAACAAGAGAGAAAAAATCAATCATATATCACTATGAAGAAGAGCCTTATGAAAGATACCTTATTTGTAAGTCTTCATTATTTGAGTCTTGACTTCCTCTGTGGTTTTCCATAATTTTGATGCAGAAAGAAGCAGAACAGGGTGAGCTAGATTATCAAGAAAAAGATGGGTTAGGATCAATATTATAGTAGACTGGTGTTATGCTGGGAGATTGTTTCTCCAATACAGTCTAGCAACACAAGAAATTTAGGCTCAATAAGGTCAAATGTAGTCCCAGCCTATTAATTATTCATCAGCTTGTGAAATCTCCTAAAGAGGGTTGATCATAATGACTCATCTGTGACAGACTTTTTCTGCTGGGGATGATCTTGTTGCTCAGGCTCCAATCTGGAAAGGTTGTCAAGTTCATATTATTATGGGTTGAATTGAGCTGATCTTATATATTTATTGGGTGGTACCATGGACTATATTTATATATATTTAGGATGTTTGACATAGGGATGAACCCATCAAGATTCAATTGCAACTCATAAATTAAGATGTACTCAACCAATAGGATGCCTGGCAGTGTGCTGGTAGTGGCCAGGTGTTTCTGATCTGTGTTTCAGGTTGACAGCATACCTTGGTATAAGGTCCCCTGAGCCTTGGGCAAGGTTTCTTCTTCATGGTGGCTTGGGACAAAGCAAAGCAAGGCCTTGGATTGATCCTTCCCAGTCTGAGTTGGCTTGACTTGGTGACAATTGCATAGGTGAGTCTTCCTTCTAAAGTGTGCCTTTATACCAAGGGCCTCCTAAAATGCTTCATGTTCTGTATGAGACTCAGAGCATTGCAAGGAAACATCCTGCTTTTCCATATTGGAGCACACCTACGCCTCCTTTAGAAATGGTTTGATGGTGTTGCGGAGTAATCAATCGTCAATGATGGATGAGGATGGATGTTGAGTAGATTCTTTTCTCCTCAGCAGGAGTGTTCAGTGTCCGAAAGCAAAACTCTGAAACTTTCCCTGTCTCTTCTCTGCTCCGATCCATGTCCATCTCCCAGCTACCGGTCTGGCCACAACCTGCACTGTCTCCCAACCATCTGGACCACCTGCAGAATTCCGCCGCCATCTATGCCTTCGCCAACTCCATACTACTCAAACAAGCATCCTCCACTGGTGTCCAGGCTTCCCACTTGCCCTTCACCTTGCTCCCTTCCCTTTCCCCGAGATCAATTCGATAAAGCAACAAGGTATGGAAGTATATCCTCAACTATCATGGAGTAACGACTGTCTTACAATGTAAAATTCTCTTGAAAAAACGGACAAAGAATCCAGACGGCCTACAATCAACTCTATGTTAACATATCATCAAGTCCCGAACTAATCCGAGAGGTACTAGGAACATCCATCGCGAAAGTAGATCCATTCGTTGGACGGCTGTACGACATATGGGAGAAACTCGAAAAGGAAGAGGCGGAGGAAGAGGTCTCAGAGCATGTGTCCCTGGGCATATTTCGGAACGATTTTCTGCTCCATCAGGCAGAGCCCAGCAAGCCTTTGGTAATCAAGCAGGTCGAATTCAATACCGTTAGCGTCAGTTTCGGAAGTCTGGCTTCGAAAGTCTCTGCGTTACATCGGTGAGTCTCAACAGGGAGATGGCAGGCTCACATATAAAACTCACTGATCTGGATCCATCGCGTCCTGAAAATTGTGTTTATACAGATATCTCGGCGGTCTAACAACCGTGTTTAACCGGTCACAACTTCCCGATTCTCCTAATCAAGCCCTTCAATCAATATGCAAGGCATTGCGCATGGCCCATCAACACTATGTCACCGCACAGTCTCCGAATAAGCCCGCGGCAATCCTTATGATTGTCAAACCGAACGAAAACAACATCTTCGACCAATCATTAATAGAATTCGAGTTAGATTCCGAGCCTCATTCAATCCGGGTAATCCGACTATCCTGTAACGAGATCCTCACTTTCACCACGGTCGACCCCGCAACAAAGAAGCTTTTTATACGGGCGCGGATATGGTAGAGTGGGAGGTGTCGGTTGTGTACTATCGGTCGATGTATGGTCCGGAAGATTTCAAGGGCGATGATGACTGGAAGGGCAGGTACGAGCTCGAACGATCACGGGCAATCAATTGTCCAAGCCTTTCCATGCACCTAGCGGGCTGCAAAAAGTTCCAACAGATCATGACAGAGCGCGAGTTCCTCGCGACTCATCAGGCGTTGTTAACGGCGCATATCGAGCCGTCGGAATGGGAAGAGCTGCGCTCGACGTGGGCATCCATGTATTCGTTGGAGGATCCGCGCGGCCTGCAGATCGCCAGCGATCCGAACCAAGCCGTCGATTTCGTGCTCAAGCCTCAGCGCGAGGGTGGCGGGAACAACTTCTATGGCCTCCAGATCCCGCCTTTCGTCGCCGCTCTACCCGCATCTGAGAGGGAGAGTTACATCCTCATGAGCCTGATCAAGACGCCCAAGAACGTGTTCAATTACATGGTTCGACCATCCCCAATACGCCCCGCACACGAGTCCCACCAGACCGATAATGTCCAGCACCTTAAGGTCCCTGTTCCCACCGAAATCATCTCCGAATTGGGCGTCTATGGCTTCTGTCTCCTATCCAGGAAAAGGACCAAACCATCTCCTCCCCCTCCTGGTGGCCCTGGGAGACCCACAGTCAACACCCTCCTATTCAACTTCCAGTCTGGCCACGTCCTCCGCACGAAGGACTCCGGCTCCGGCGAGGGCGGCGTTGCCATCGGAATCAGCTGTCTCGACTCTCCACTCTTGGTTTGAAATCTCGCGATTCACTTCAAGTCGTCGCTGGGGTCGGTCCTTCACTCCTTTCCATCCTCCGGAACAATCTCAACTTAGTCTGTATTTACCTGCCTGCGAGTCTTAGTTGCCCCTTGTATTCCATAACATCAGTGCTTGAGTCTTTATCAATCCCAGTATCATTTAGTTGTTGTGTTTTTATCTAGCACACATACACGTATGCACGAGATGCAAGCCTGCTGAGCGACTTCATTGCTTGAGTTTTTGTCGACAACTAGTGGAAATTGGGCACATGGAAGATGTCAAGGCGGCAATGGTCTTTCCCTCAAATGCATAGTGATGGATGAACCATGCAGCCAAGGTGCCAAGGAAGATCCCTTCAAAGTTTCACTTGGAGATTTCTTATGCCCTCCAAAACAAGGGGGCATAGCACAAGTGAGCCTCCTGAGGTTTAAAATGATTACTTGAACGCCATGAGTTATATGCTGCTTGGCATATAAGAGTTTCACAGATTATCTTGGCCCGCTCAGGCTGTCCCAAGAGGTGTGTAGATCTTGATGATGAGGGGAAACATCCATGGCATTGGAAGTTGCTTGTGTAGGGAAGTGGGTGTATTATGTATTTATGTAAGGTTCTAGCACCAAGTGTTACAAGAATACTAGTTGGAGGACATCCCCTGAGTCCAAAATTCCTGATGCATGTATTTACTTAATACTTTGAAAGAACAACTTCCATCAATCCTTTGTTCTTTTTCTTTTCTTTTTTTGTGGGGAGATGGGGAAGCTGGATTGGTGTTGGCTTTGATTAAAGTCAAGTGTAGCTGTTGAGCTTGTGGGCTGGGTGTAGTCTGTTGTTGGTTTGGGTTACAGGCAGTCATACCTTCCTCTGGCAGATGTTTACCGAGACTCTCAGGTTGCAACTGTCTGACCTGAGGCTGTGGGGAATTGACTGGCAAGCAATCTCTTGTGAAGTTCATGAGAATCAGCCTCCTCTCAAAGCAGCTTACTTGTGTTGTTGGACACTGATCACTCTGCTGCTGTGCTGTGCTGTCAAATGGTCTCCTTTCAGACAGTCTGTGGGATCTGAAAAGGAGTGGAACCTAGGGCCAATGTTGGCAGCATGAGCAGCCAGGTGTTGTTGAGTGTGAGATTGCATGTTGGCTGCAAAGCATGTGTGGACTTAGGAATTATGCTTGGGTGGCACTGGCTTTCACTGCCAGGTCAGGGGGGCAGGGAGCTACAGTCAACTGTACCAAGAGGTCAAAAAAACTGAGGCTCTCTTAGAGGGAAACAAGGGTAGCCAATGTTCTGCAGAATGACTGATGCTTCCAAATGTGGCTACCTTTTTAAGCAAATGTGGCTACCTTTTTAAGCCTTATTGGGTCCATCATCAAAGAAGCAGACACATGAAGGTTGGAAAGATTTTGATGTTTCCTATTGATTGAAACAGTCAATGGGTGTACACCCCACTTGCCTTCCTGTTGCTCACCAGTATAGGGAGCACTTGGATAATGATGCCCAAGATGGTCATTGAGAGCAAGAGCTGTTATCACCCAGTAACTGGTCATGTTCTGGGATCACCTAAGCCCCTCTAAGTGCATGTATATAAGCTATAGTTCATCTTCTATACATGAAATGAAATTACTCTTCTTGCTTTTCCTCATGCTCCACATCAAGAGCAAGTACTACTTTCTTGACCCCTGGCTGTTCACAAGTGATGTGCTTCACATCCTGATGACAGTGACAGTCATAGGCAAGCATATTTAATCTGATTATGTGACATGTAATTAATTGTGACAGATCTAAGGTACAGTTCAAGCTGTTCACCTGTTTTGATTGCACCCCATTGCCCTATCATGTGGTAAATGCACAGCAACTATTGAGAGCACATGTATTGTATTTCCATCTAATTTGAGGGCTGCATGGAGCAATTGAGACCTCATGGCATATCTGGAGGGTTTTCCAAGTAAGTCAAAATCCTACAAGAGATGTGTAAACATATTTGGAACACTCATTTTATGTTTTAAGTATTTCTATCATTATGGTATTTTACAAGGAATAATTTTAGAAATGATTAATAGAATAAAATGGAATGAAATGGAATGAAAGTAAAGAAATGGAAAGAACCTCATCAAAAATTTCAAGGCTAGACAAAACTAAACAGAACTAAAATGATATTAAACAAAAGGGGGTTCGACACGCGACCCCCCAATATTGGTTGCGCGACCCCTGGGACGTTGAGAAGACGTCCCAGAGGGTCGCGCAACCAAAAATCTGCTGGGATTGGGGTTGCGGACCAAATTTTAAAAAAATGTAATTTTTTTCATAAATTTTTTTGGGGTCACAATGAGATATATTTTATGATATTGAGGTTTATTCCTACATTTTCAGGGGTGAAGAATCTAATGGTAAGATTCATTTCTCCAAAAAACTTTATTTTTCTACTCTTATTGTTGTTACACCTGGTTTTTTTGGGGGAATTTTTTCAGGTGACAAATCAAAAGATTTTGAGAAATTTCAAAATTTATTCCCAAGCTTTTAATTGTTAAAAAAACAATGGTTAAATTTATTTTGGTTAAAGTTGAATAATTCTTCCTATTTGGGAAAAAGAATTTATGACACCCCCAAATAGGAAGAATTATTGAACTTTAACCAAAATAAATATCACCATTGTTTTTTTAATCATTGAAAGATTGGGAATAAATTTTAAAATTTCCCAATATCTCATGATTTGTCACCTGAAAAAATTCCTCCAAAAAATCAGGCATAACACCAATAAGAGTATAAAAATAGAGTTTTTTGGAGAAATTAATTTTACCATTAGATTCTTCACCCTGAAAATGTAGGAATAAACCTCAATATCATAAAATATATCTCATTGTGACCCCCAAAAAAATTTATGAAAAAAAATTACATTTTTTTTAAATTTGTTCCGCGACCCCCAATCCCAGCGGATTTTTGGTTGCGCGACACCCCTGGGACGTCTTCCCAACGTCCCAGGGGTTGCACAACAAATATTTGGGGGTCGCATGTTGAACCCCCTAAACAAAACTAGACAATGATAATGAACAAGTCTCTAAAGGCTTTAAGTGTATTAGAAAATAGAATTTAAGATGATATTTATATTTACCATAGAGAATAAAATGGAGATAATTATTTCTAGGGTAAATTAAGTAATGCAACTATGTGGAGAATATCAGGTTTGTTGATATTATCTCTGTGGCTGAAATTTAAAGTCCTCCTTTATTATGCATGAGGCTGTACCACATCATAGGGACAAGTAGAATTCCAAACAACATGCTCCAATCTGTGACCAGCTAGGTGCATTTTTTTTGTTCAGATTTAAAATGTATACATGTAAGCATGAAATTATTTCCTTTGAAAATGCATGGAACGTGATGATGGTGTGTGTGTGGAGCTGAACTGGCTGGACATACCCAAGTTTTGTTCACTGCTTGTATGGTTGTGATTTCTTAGCAGTTTATGCATCAGACATTCCTCTGAGCAAATCACACATATCAACATATTTCCCAATCCATGACTTCTTGAAGGCTCAGCAAGACTTGCACCCACTGCTGCTTTGCAATTCCACTCAATCTGTTTGAAGACTGTCTTTGCCTTTCTTACTCTGTGTCATAAACTGAATCATGAAGATCTCAAACATTGGATGGGTTTTTGTTGTTGTTGTTGCAATTTATAAAGTTGATGATAATTTCTATTTTTTGGATTGGTTATCACTGTTATTGCCTCAACGTCTTTTGATATTCATAAATTTCAAATATCAAGGGCTGTTCAGATACATAATACCTTGGAACATTGTCATGGAGCTTATCTTATCCCTGCTCCACTCATGACCCCAAGGGACACATTCCATTGTAAATCAGCTTACAGCTAGTTCAAGTCCTTCTTGAAAATTTTTGGTGAGGATTACAAGCTCAGATTCCAGTACTGGTGTGGCTTGTATGATTTGAAAAAACAAGCTATCAATAGCCCAGTTCACATAGGAGAAATTTAGCCTTTCTGAAGTTATACATCATCAAGGTCTTCAAGCTAAATTGGTTGGTGGGAGGGATAAACCTTAATTGGACCTTGCAGACAAAGGTCCTATGTGAACTGGGGCTAATCAAGGGTATTTGAGGGTTATACCTTCTAGAACTGTGAAATGAGTGCCACAGGACAACCCATATTAATGCTTAGCCTTCTTTCTTCAGGACTTAAGCTGGAATGTTGACAGGGCAAACAATATGATGACTTGAGGATTTGGGGTGATGAGATTGCTAAGGAAGCAGAGTTGAGCTATGGTATGTACTTCATGGGAGAGTTCTTGATGCTGGTGCTGGTGGCAGCCATCTCTTGAGGACAGTTATGGTATTCAAATTTGGCCATAAAAACATAAAGCCTTGTAACATAAATTTTCGACATTATGTTGTTATGTCAACCCCAAACCCCCTGAGCCCCCTACACCTTGAGACATGATGAATCAGTTGTAGCGGGGGGAGAGTAGGGGAGGGGTGTTCAATATTCAGCCACTGACATAATGGCATAAAATCATAATCTCTGCAAAAAGTTGGTTTATGATTTTATGTCACAAGGCTTTATGTTTTTATGGCCAAATTTTGAATACTATAATTTCAAATTTTCCATGAAAGGGTCTTATTTTTCATGCAGGTTGCTGAGATTAGTTAGAGTTGCCCACCTGGGCTAGGCTGTGGGATCCAGCAGTAAATTTGCCTCTGAACCCTAGTTCTCATTAACAGTAACACCTTAAAATGGTAACATGGGTCCCCCTGGCCACATACCTGGTTTTGCAATGGACTGGGACAGCAGTGCACAATGTTGGTGAGGGGAAAGATTGTCCATGGCAACATGAGAGAGAAAGAAACAAAATGAGAAAGAAGAGAAGAGAGAAGAAGAGATAGAATAGAGAGACTGACCTGGGACAGCAGTGCATGATGTGAGTCAATGGAAGGATGAGAAAAGGGTCCTTCCTAGCTGCTGGCCCAGACTATATAGTGAGATGAGCTAGACAAGATGTCACAGGTATGTGATATGGAGATGACAGATGGAAGCAGAAAAACATATGAGAATGAAAAGTCTCAACAGGACTTCTCAACGCAGCCAAAGCACTGTGTCTCACAATTCTAGCTGTGATACTGGTCAGGTCTCCAGAAGTGCGTATCAGAAGAGTTCAGATCTAACAAGCACCAACGTTGGGAGCTGATAGTATGCTCATGCCGGTTGATTTTGTCTGATTACTCTTTTGATGTTCAATTTTGACTCTACTGCATCTTGTAGCTGACATGACTGGTTTGATCGTTGAGTTTGCTGGTGATCAGCTTGGATCCCGACACATCCAATCCAATTGGATACCGCTACTGCCCAAGAGAAGAACATTGTGTTTGAGGAGATTTAATACCCTCACGGGTTGCAGTTGTCGATGGACATCTTTGCCAAGTAAGCTGTCATTGTCTGTCATCTCGCTCTGACGGAATGACTCTGACTTATCACCTTTCCTCTCCATGAGCCACGTTGTTCAAAGGTTTTTTGAACAAGGAAGCGAGGCCCAGAAGGCCAAATTGGCCGAATCTTTAAGAGGCCACCTTCTGCAATTGTCCTTAAAGATGTATGGCTGTCGTGGCATCCGGAAGGTGAGCTTGCTTCCTATGTGCTTCACCTGCGGTGTGGGTCAGCTAATTGCTATGGTTCACTCTTATAGGCCTTGGAGTTCATTCAAGTCGCCCAGCAACACCTACTCATCGAGGAGCTGGAAGGCGAAGTAATTCAATGCGCCAAAGATTAAAACGCCAACCACGTCCTTCAGAGATCTTTGGAGCGCATCGATTGGAATGTGAATCTGTTCATTAGTCAAACCTTCACTGGTCAAGCCTTTGCTCTTGCTACTCCCCTACGGCTGCAGAGTTTTGCAAAAGGTTTTTGAGCACCATATACTCTCCATCCCCATTCTGATATTTTATCCGATTCCATTATATCTTTATTTTATGTGGTGATGGAACTCAACGAGGAATATCATTCGGGTTCGTTTCTTTTGCCTGCGCCTGTCTCGCCATTGCCTGTAATCATCAGGTAGGGAAGAATCTTTCTGCGTACGACACACTGCCTGAGTCTGGTGCGAAGTGACCCATTTCGATTGCACTTAGCTGTCCCTTCATGGTCACTCATGTCGCATCCCCATGAGGTTTGAGTCCTTGCGACGAGGCCTTGCGACGCGTTATGACCACCCGGAGGTGGCGTTGTGATTCCAAGACATCAAACAGTCACCCGGGATGACAAAGTGACATGTTTTGCGGCTGACACGCACGCTCTCATGACATACGTGCCTGTACAAGAACCTCGCAAGCGTGGGGATAGCCAAGTTGTGCCTACATTTTAGGCTATTTAGGAAGTGGTTTGTGTCGGAGAAAGGATTAGGGGTGATCGGAACTCCAAAATCCAATGGTGAGTTGATCCCTAATGCCAATCCAGTTCATGACATACCATCTTACGAGCGAACTTGATTTTGTTAGAAAACGATGCATCTGATGACGGCTTGCCTCATGCCATGTCTTATGAGGATTTTCCGCGTTGGCTCGACGGAAGTACTGGAGCTTCCGACGTGGGGTGATTGGGCGCCGGAGGAGTGGATTGACGAGTGGTACAATAACGATGCGGCGACGGCCATGCTAGGGAATCCCAGTCCTCCCCATTCTCAAGCTCCTCCTGGTCTCGAAGCCCACAAGGCTCAAACCAACCATGGGCTGGCGAGAAATACCCACGCGCTGGTTGGAGACGAGCCTTTTCCCTGGGATCTTCGAGCAACCACCCATCCGCGGCCCAAGGGCTCCAACAGCCAGGTCCCAGTTGAGCACCCTTTTCCTCTGTGGGCCGGAGCTCAACAGCCATCGGTCGGCCCTCAGTTCACGTCCGATAGCAGCCATACAAGC
>SMGU01003909.1:0-21331 GCA_004348175.1 Puccinia novopanici
ACGATATATCAATCTCCTCCTGGTTGGTGTCTATATGCCTACCCATTGTTGTCCCTCAAGCACTCTCACAATTTTCGTCATACTTATTGGTTGCGGGAAAGCACAATAAGCATCTCAAGGATTGTGGGTTTCACTACTCAACTTATCCACTGTATCAACTCCAGTGAATTAAACCTGCAATGTGGTGATTACACACATCAACGGGGGAGACACAACTACTTCATATTCCTTTTTCAAAAGCGTGAAGGAAGCCTCAGCAAGTTAATACATAATATTTTTGTTGACAGGATGCCAGCGGAGTATTCAACTAGAGGAAGTCTTCCAGATGAATCAAGAAACACAAGACAGGGACATGGGGGAATTGGAATTTGAGATAGAGTGTTGGCAGAAAAGGAAACATGTTTGTGCAACATGATATGGATATGAGAACAGGCATAGGAGTTTTTTTTGGGGAGGAAAAGTATAAGAAATTAGACACGGTTAACATGGGCACTACAATTTTTGACAACTTTTCTCCCCCCTCTTTTGCCTCTGGTTTGAGGTTTCCCCTGGGGAGTGTTCAAGTCAAATCTCTTCTTTGGCGCATCTCTCAGAGCGTACCGGGTTGAGTCTTCCCGCATTAAAATCACAGCCACCTCAACCTGTACAATTTAACACGGGGTCAGTCACTTTGAGCTGGTTGGAAGAGATGAAAAAGCAAAATGCAAAATTTCCACACCTTGACGACAAGTATCCCTTCCTCTTGTCTTATGCCTGGGGGGATGCAGCCTTGAATTTGGATCCTGTCACCATGTCGGAGCATTCCAAGTTGTTTTAAGGCACTGCAATCCATTGTAAACAGTTTGATTTTGACCATCTGATCTCATTTTTATCCCGACAAATAACCACCATTAGGATCATGAGTTCTTCAAAAGCATGTGATGAAGAACAGGACCAGCAGGAAAAAACTCACCCTTCCAACAGAGCAATCAACCAAGTTCACAAAGCTATCCCACCTGTTTTCATAATTCCAGCCAATACCCGTCACATACACAGTTCCGTGAACCCGCGCGTGCCTAAACTTGTCTGCCACATCCTCATCCAGTCCACCATTGTGGAGGATCCAGTCTCCAGACAGTACTTCAATTCGAGGGGAATGATGTGGGAGGGAGAGGGCGAGACACTACACAGATTGTTCATTTTACCCTAAGGTATATTGATCAAAAATCAAGGTATATTGATCAATTTCTCTTTTTTTCATTTTTTTTTTTTTGATATTTGTTATTTGATCTTTGATATTTGTGTACTTCCCTTCTCCCAGATCCCTTAATCTGGAGCTTCTAATTCTAAACCCCAACTTTATTTGGTGGTGAGAATGGATGACAGTTGGGTTCCCACCACCAAACAAAGTTTGGAAGATAGATTTAGCCCATCCAGATTAAGCAATCCAGACCAACAGTAAGTCCTCCATTTCTTCTTCTTGTTTATTTTTTTTCTCTTTCTTGTCCTATTCCATTTTCTTTTTCTTATTTGTTCATTCTACCTTCATATTCCTGTTCATTCTTCCTTCATTATTCCAGTTGTGCATGAGCAGTGAGTGTAAGTATTATGTAAATGAAAAATTTTATTATAGACAAAAAGAACAATTATATTCATTTGCAATAGTAAAATAGTTATTAACCAGAATAACACAGTGTGATAATATAGAAAAAAAAATTAAGTATCAGATTTATCAAACTCCGAGACAACACGCTTCAGTTCCTTGAACAATGATTTAACATCTGGTCTTGAGCGCAATTTTAAAGCAGTTTTTTTTTGCTGAGTTTGGGATCCAAGCCATTCACAACTGAAGCACGCTTTTGAGATGTTACAGGGTGGTTTGAGCTGACTTTCAATTGGTGTTTCAGTTGGTGAAGTAACTCGTCGCCGTATTCGAGGTGCAGCACCAGAAGGACCTTTGGGAGTGGATTTAGCACAAAGATCCCTCAATTCGTCGATCTTCACCATCATCTCTAGAATTTTATGGTGCCGCCATGGAACAGATCGAACAACACATCGCTTGGGGTCTTTCTTGGGGTACAACTGCTGGATAGATTGGGGATTTTCACCGTCAGTGTCATCATCACTGCATGCAACCTCAACGATTGGAACCAGGTCTAAAAGTGTTGGATAGTTGCTTAAGACTGCAATTCGACTATGTCGCAGCTGAGAGCAGAATGCTGTCAGCACAGACACAGGTTGTTCAAATGTGGCAGGCTCTGCTCACGTTGGCCAATCTAGACGTCCGCCGAAGATTTTTGCTATGCGTTGCTCGCTGACTGTCTTGCCATTTGTTTTCTTGTCGATATCTATTTGGGGTTGGTTGATTAAGAGATGCAGTATAAGAGGCGGAAAAAAGAAGCGTTTAAGTATTACTAACCGTCTTCTCAGTCGCTGGGTCATGTGGAGGAATATAGCGTTTCGTATTGTTTCTTCTTTCAGAACTTCGGTGGCAACTCCAGTGTATTCTTGGCAGTTGACCAGCTCAATAAATATCTTCACAGCAAGGTCGAGGAGATGCTCGTTGTCGGGGCTGTCCATGGGTTGGTTAAAGTCAGGGCGGAAGGACTTAATTCCAGCTTCAGACATCATCCTCCACATGATGGCGAGGGTTTCGGGGGTAGCAGAAGGATGTCCGGGGCCATTACGATACGGGTAGTCAGGATCACTGGGAGGGTCCTCCGGGTCGTCATCGATGTCCATGCGCGAGTCCTCCTCATCATGACGAGGAAGTGTATTTCCTTTTGATCCCAGCAGAGTAGCAATGTGCTGTCGGATCAAGCGCTGAGATCAAGTAAAGTTAGCTACGCCGCACAGACATGTAGAGATACGTTTAGACGTACAGCAAATTCACCACCTCGGGGTGTTTTATCGTTGCTGGCTGGAGAAGCTTTGGATTTTCCGTTAGATTTTGTAGAGGGATGATTACCACAAGATGTTGCTTGAAGGGTAACACTCAAGTCCTCTAGGATATCCGCAGTACCATCCATCCTTTCAATAATTCGATCCATCCTATCGATCATTCGATCGCTGAATTCGGTAGACTGCCGGGCGTAGGATTGAAGCACATGCATAAGTTGACCATCCCTGCCATCGTTGCTCTCACAACGAGAATCGAATGGCACCGAAGTGCGCCACCTAAATGCATCAGAAGGTTCGTTATCAAGGGACATCCGATCAGAGTGATTGTCGTTTGCTGCATGGGCTGTTAACACGTCGTTATCAATGGACATCGGTGAATCAGCGCTTCCAGAGGGCGAGTAGTTGGGGGGAAGTGAGGGATCAGTACTTCCTGGGCAGGTGTAAATAACGGATTGCATGGAGGAGGGGCTGGAGGGGCTGTCAGATGGTAATCGTTCAGATAATAGCAGGGGGGGCGAGCTGCAGGGGAGAGCGGCGATTTGGTTGTCCTTGGTATGGCGTTTGCCTTTCTTGCGTACACGTTTTTTTTGGGTAGGGTGAGTGGTCGGGTGACGGGTGTCAGCAGACGATGGCGGGTGCTGGGGGTCAGTAAAGCGTGAGGCAGTGGGACGTTCCACATGGCGTGTCTTCTGGGAGGCTTTTAGAAGTTCCCTAGTTCGCATGGCATCATATAGTTCAGTGATGCGTGCCTTGTTGTCACGAGATTTGAATCGTACGTTGAAGTATTTTAAGCGTTCTTTCATTTGAGCAACAATTAGGCGGGATGAGGCTAAATCAAGATATCAGAATGACGGCAACAGAATTGTTATCAACAACATGACTCACGTGGTAGGTCTAGAGGTAGCTCTTGGATAGTGGACTGGAACTGGGTACGTTTGACGGATTGTGCATGCGTGGGTGACTCTAGCTCAGCAGCATGATTAGATTGAGTTGGAACTAAGTGTAATTGAAGTTGAGCCTCATCACAGCTGTCAGATACGGAAGCAGAAACATCTGGGTTTGAAGGTTGTTGTCTCTCTGGGGTGTCGGATGACTCAGGTAAATACTCAAGCTCATCATCGCCGGTGACAGAAGTCCCGGGTAAATACTCATCCTCATTATTAACGTGTTCATTGCTAGGGTTGTTGGATATGTTGAAGGATTCATGTTGAGGGGAGGCCAGGTTAGCGTCGGAAATATCTGGATTTGAAGGTTGGTGGCTCTCTGGGGTGACAGAAGACTCGAGTAAATACTCATGCTCATCATCGCTGGTGACAGAAGACCCGGGTAAATAATCATCCTCGTTGGATATATTGAAGGATTCAGGATGAGGGGAGGTCAGGTTAGCGTCGGATTCCTGTTCCTGATCTGAGAAAGAAGCCGGTATATGTCCCTCCTGGGAAGCGTGTGTGTCGACATCACCTTGGGGTGAGTCTAAGCCGAAGTCAGTTTGCTGGGCTTGACTGGAGAAAGAGATCCCATCATCTGAGTGAATGGATCTGCTGAAGGATCGATCTTGAGGCGGTTCAAGATCCCAACCTGATCGGGGATCCTGATTAGCAGGAGAAGGCGGGTCATCTTCAGGTGCTACAGAGCCCGGCGATTCAATGCCACAACTCAATTGTAGATCTTGGTTCAAGGGAGAGGGCGGTAGATTTCCAGTGGCTCGGAGATCCAATTCATAGCCCTCCTCGTGGCTAGAGATCGTAGATTGAACAGTTTTAGGGACCTCCCAAGCTTTGTTGCGCGAAGTTTCCGGGACAGGGCAATCAACTTGGGGACCAGGGGTTGCTGCACAAGCTTCGGGTTCTATTAATGTTGATGTGAGCTGATATGTATGATTCTCATAGCTAGTGGACTGATGGGGTTCGCGGTCGTTAGACTCATACGGTTGATAACTAGGGGACTGATGTGGTTCAATGTTTGTGGACTGATGGAGCTGATTAATAGTGGACTTATGCGGTTCATAACTATCGGTGTCATCGTCAGACAGCGTAGAGACAATATGAGAGATCTTGTGGGGCTTGCGGCATGGAAACGGTATGAAAGCATCCTCATCGATGTCTGGATTGCAGGGTGATTGGGAGATGGTAGAGTCCAGCACTGGGTGAAGTGGGTGGGTGGTTGAGGTATGGCCTCTTCTTAATCCGTGGGGAGTGATGCTGGATGGATTGACATCTAATTCTATGCTGGGAGCGGGGGAAACGGCTGCAAGATTATCAGTGTTGGCAGAAGTCGCGATGGCGCCAGTCGGGCAGACATCCGCTGCCGTGGCGGAGGTTGAGTGGGCTGGACGATGTCTGTGAAATCGACGCCGGTCGATTGGCTTGTGCACACTTTGTTTGCGCCGGCGAGTGGGATTTGCTGATGAGATGGGATTATCACTACCGCTTTGCCTTTTCTTGGAAGGTAGTTCAGACCTGAGCCTTTCGATCAGAGAGCGGTAGAGTCTTGCAAGGGCGATCTCGTCATCGTGGGGGCCAAAATGGATGTGGTTTTCGGCTAGAATTGTTTGGATCTGAATAGTGGAAAGCTGAGACACTCCTACAGGGCAAAACATCTCAGCACGCTAGGAAACGGATCTTACAAAGTGAGAAATACTAACGAGGCCATCGGGGCTGTGTCCGGTCGCGCTTGAGTTGCCTTGGGGCTTGTGGATTAGATACTGGTTGTGAAGGCTGAAGGAGAGTACTTGGGTGCCAAGGAGACGTGGATGGTCTGGAATGCTGGGGGACTCCATTTGAATGGTGATCAGAAGTCGAATTCTCTGGAAGACGGGCAATGTCTTCCAGATGGGGATCATGTTCTTCCGATCCAACACGGGAACGTTTGCGTGTTGATGCCGGCTCTTTAGCGGTTGTGAAGACGTTTGACTTGATGAGGTGTTGACTGTACATGTGAGACAATGTAGTTTGTCGAGCCTTAGCCGGAGGTGTAATACCTACTTGTTTCAGTAATTTCTTGAGGCGGTCACGGGTAAACGTTTGAGGGAATTCATTGAGGCGGTCACGACGACGAATCATTGGGTCTTCAGGTTCACATTTTCTCTTAGAGCTACTCCGTTGAGGAGGAGCGTTGAAGATGACGGGCAATTCAATCTGGGTGGGAACACTTGAGGAGCTAGCAAGCAAGGCTGAACGAGAAGGCAATTGAGCCGGGGATAACAAAGGATCGGGGATCGGTTGTATTGGAGTCGTGCTATTGGGCAATAAGTCGTGCTCTGGCTCCGCCTGAGACTCCAAGAGGTTCTCGACGGGAGTTGTGGGGTGAGGGATTTGAGGGTTGTATGTCTCTGGCTTGGTTATCTGAGACTCGGGAGATGGCTTGGCACATTTCGGATCATGCTGGGGAATCAGAGACTCGGAAGTATTAGGTCGAGGGGTACAGCCGTTGGCTGGCTGGCTAGTGGAGGGGGGCAGATTGTGATTGGGGGAGTCAGCGCTCCTTACTGATTTAGGAGCAACGTCGCTGGTGTGATCTGCGCAATCCAGGCAACTATTGGATCCGCAAGGGGTTGGGGAGCTTGGTAATGTGAGGGTGTCTTTGTGCGATCGAGTTCTAGAGAGGGACTCGACCCTCTGGCTGGTGATCAAAGAGCGGTAGTGTTTGGCCAGGGTTATTAGACTATCGGAAGAGTTGAAATGGATGTGATTCTTGGCCAGGATATCTTTCATCTGAGATCGAGAAAGCTGTGATGGGTCTAGAGGCAAAAATAGGCATTAGCCTCTGTTTGAAAAAGCTACATGGCAATAAATGAAACTTACGGGGCAAGCCAGGAACCGCCCACTTTTCTTTTGCTGGTTCCGCAGCCGAAGGGCATGGCTTGGGATTAACGGGGAGGGGATCAGAAGTAACTGATAGCTGTGGTGGACCATCCACGCTCTCGGTGTTGATGACGAGTGGCTGCAGCTGAGAGGGGGTTGGATTGGTACGTTGGCTGGGCCAATTAGGATCTTGAATTGAGCCTGCAAGGGTAACGGAAGAGCTGGAAATTGGTGATGGTCCTGGAAAGCATCACTGCCATCAGTAAGGATTTCGAAAATAAAATATATACATGAATGAAACTTACGAGGAAGGGCAGGTCCCGCCCGCTTTTGCTCGGGTGGTTCGGCAGCCAAAGTGGACATTTCCAGATCATGGGCGGGGGGGTCTGAATTGGGTAAAGGTTGTGGTTGAAGAGTGCTCCTCTCGGGGGAAGCAGCTAGGGTTTGTGGTTTGGGGGGGGTCGGGTTGGTGTGTCGGTTACATGGCTGAGCAACTTGAGGGGCAAGATCAACTGAGTTTGTGAGAGTACTTGTAGAGCATGCAAGCGACCCGTCCAGATTTCGTGTGGCTGCTTGACCATTCCGAGGGAGGGTGACCAGATCATCAGTCCGCAGATCGGGATCGGATGGAGCTGTTGGTGGTTCGTTGGCGCTCTCGGGGGCAACATCGGGTAGTAGGAATTCACCAGACCTTAGATTGATGTGCTGGTGTGACGGGCTCGGGTTGTGGGTAACATTGTCAGCCAAGTCTTCCGGGGTGACTGAAGAGGAGTCGGGCCACCCAGAATCAGGTTGGAGGTGCGCACGTTTGTTGGTGCATACCGGCTCGTCCGGGGTAATTTTGTTTTTAATGAGATGTTGACTGTAGAGTTTGGCCAGCGTAGTTTGACGCGCTCTGGGCGGATGGGTAATGCCTGCCTGCTTCAAAAGTTTCTTGAGACAATCACGGCTAAAGGATGTTGGGAATTCATTGAGGCGATCGCGGCGACGAACTGTTGGGTCTTCCGCTTCGCATTTTCTCTTGGAGCTACTGCGTTGGGGGGGAGCGTTGAAGACAAATGGTGTGGTTGACGAGTGTGTAACAGATGGTTGATTATTTGTTGTCAGGCTGAGTGAAGCTGGCAGGTTCGGCGGCGCTCGAGTGGGGACAGCCTCGGGGATTCTCAAGTTAAGAGGGGTGGTACGGGTTTTGTTGATTAGGAGAGAGGAGTCATTGATACTGCTTGAGCCTGCCGGTTGGATCAGAGGGACTTTCTTGGCTTGGCCGTTGGCAATGTGGTTTTCATAGAGTTTCACCAACGTGGTTTGACGGGCTTTTGGCTTGTATTGAATTCCGGCATCTGTCAACATCTGCTTAAGATGCTCACGAGACATATTGACTCGCGGGGTGTTGCGGGTCCGCTCAATTGACTGCGGGGTATTGTAGGTGCGCCCGATTGGCTGCTCGTCATTCTTTTGGGTGGAAGCGTAAGCCTTATAGATGTCAATTAGAGCAGCACGGCGACGAGAGCGCTCCAGCGGAACACCTTGCTTTGCTAGAGCTTTGCTGGTGCCCTCGGTGCTTATTTGGCTTGAGGCTTGAAGTACGAGAAGATGATGTTAGTATAAAATTTGCAATGTTTCTTTACAAACATCAACTCAAGCTTACGCTTCCATCTGGCTCGGACTGGAGTAGCACTTTTTTTTGACTCGGAGTTTTTGCGCTTTCTCTCGCCTATGAACACGGGACATGGCAAATCAATTAAGCAGTCAGGCGGTAAACGGAATTGTACAGTTACATTACCTCGCATTATTTGATTTGAGAAGTTGTGATGAGAGGGCCGGAAGTGGCAAGAACTGGTCGTCGGGTAAGGGAAAACTAGTGTTGATTGTGATAGATGAATACGCGCAGCGCACTCAGAGGAATGGAGACAGCCTGGTAGAAATTATGAAGCGCGAGGAGAAGTGGCAAGAACTGGTCGTCGGGTAAGGGAAAGCTAGTGTTGATTGTGATAGATGAATACGCGCAGCGCACTCAGAGGGATGGAGAAAGCCTGGTGGAAATTATGAATCGCGATGAAGGAATGCGCACGGCGCTTGCAAAGGTGCCAAAGCAAAAATAATAAATCGAGGATGACTTCGAGGGATATGATTGTGTCGGCCCTTTGAACTTGTTCCTTCAGCTTTTTGTTGGCCATTGGGCAAAAGATATGGTGTGTTGGGTGTGGTTGATGGAATAGGTGCGTTTGCTGGTATCACAATGGGAGGCTACTGCGACAATGGTTGATGGAATACGGATGGCTGTGTTGAAGGGGAAGAGGTTGTAAGGTTGGGTGACGGTAAGAAGGTGATGTTTGAAATCTTGGAGACACATAGGTCAGTGACTTCGGAGCTAGTCCTGAGTATCCACTAGCTTAGCTGAGGCGGTTTTAGATTGAATCTAATCACCGTGACAATGTTGGTGTAAAAGAAAATGTTGGTGTAAAAACAATGGTGGATACTGGCGCATGCCGTCAGGTTATGTTCTTACTTATATCGGAACTCGAAGGCTTCTGGGGACTTGGATGTTAGCATTGCTTCTTCAACATACTTATATTATCAGGCCTGCCGTACTTGGCATATATTTATTTACACATACCATCAATAGAGGGCTTTATCAAGTCGACATCCACCATGCATCCAAGCTATTTAGATAAGAGCTCAAAGTCCAGCGAGGAAGGTATGTTCAAAGTCTTCATATGTAGGTGCAGAAACAGACTCTTGTTGATAAAACTTGCAGAATTTGTGCAGGTCAACTCTGCTGATAGTATCAAGCCCGACCGGATCCCCCCATCAACACCAGAGCAGAAGAGTGAATCTCTCAACATTAATACTGGCGAAGATGGTATGTAGTTACATATAAACTATGTACATGATATTTACCCATATTGGTGATCGCAGCTGACACAAGCCACATGTGTGCACACAGACTTTGTTTTCGTTACAGCTGCGGACAACAAACCCAACCAATTGCACCTACTTGGTGCGTTTACAGCTTCTGATTTACAACGTATCTCTTGCCGCAACATTATTCATGAAATAATTGTATGACGTATTTCGTCACATGCCCATGATGTAGAGGAAGTATTCCAGTACCGCTTTACTCACCTTGGACTTCAGTTGTTCTTCAAAAATTTCATGGCCACGGGCTATTTTGAAGGAGTTCTCACGCAAGCCCAGTTCACCCAAGTTACGGGCACCCTCTCTGCCTGCTACGGGTTTAGCAGCCCTATTCCCATCAATTTTGCTCAAGGTCCAGATGGACCCATTCCTGCCGACAACTTAATCTGTGATATCCTTCGAGGATGGTCAGCAGCAACGCTTGGATGCGCAGAACGCTGTTTGCCCAAGCTGGTGGCCTTTAGGAGGATCCAGTCTGCAGATGACAAGAGAGAAGGTGGTAAGTATCTATTTACGCTGTCATAAGCTCTTTTCTAAGCAAATACACAGCTGAAATTATGACGCTTGGTCCATGAACCAAGCCTTCATTGGCTTCTTCACAAGCTCGGATGGGTCTACTTGGGTCCTCCTACGCCAACCCGCGCTATTTGTAGCTTCTTACATGCGCATACCCTGATTTTGTGTTCCTTGATTTTGTGTATTCCGCTCTTATCTGTTTCATATTCTAATACATCAACATGTCGCGTTGGAAAGTCTTACACGTCTCTCGCGCGCACAACAGACTATAAATAGAAGCTTGTATTTCTTTATTCCCGCTCTTCATGGGATTTATTTTGTTGACATTCTCATAAACCTTTGAAAATATATTTTCACGTTTCTTTACCCTGAAAATCCTGAACCCTGCTGCTCTGTCTCCCTGAAAACCTCGACCTGATTCTTTAAATTTTTTGTTTTTTTTTTGTTTTCCTATTTTTTAATGATCAAGATGTAAAAAAATCAAAATACAAATAATGTGAAGGCAGAGCCAGGCATAAGGGCTATCAAACCGTACCCTTCATTAATTTTTTGGAGCTGTGGTCCAACGGCAATGATGAGAAGAAAAAGAATAGAAAAAAAAATGAAAAGCAAAACCTCTAGCGCGAAGTTGGGACTTGTGTCGTAAGTACCCTCTGGCGAGGGGCCCTCCTGGTGGAGGGGACGCATAAGCCTCTCCTACGGAGAGCCTCCCGCGGGGACGCGGGGGCCCTTCGGGCCGCTCCATTCGAGGGGCTTATGTTAGGCCCATAGATATTTGACCTGACAATACATAAGTTTAATTATCTGCCGTCTGAGCGCACAGCAGAAAATAAGTGTATAAGTCTGTAGAAGTAGAAATACTTTTTTTTCATGTGCAAGTTTGGCACATGGCATTGCGCACTATGAAACTAGTAACAGCCATGAAGAGACAAGCTCAAAACAGAGAGGTGAGGGGTTCCGTGAGAGTGAAACTCAAGTCAGGAAAGTAAGAGTAGAATACATTGATGTAGAAGAAAAAAAGCAAGAGGGGGTGGAGCACGGGCGGAGTACGGGCGGAGGACAGAGAAACGTGGGAAAGGAAGCTCCTGAAAAAAAAGAGCTGCACAGGGATATACAGAGACATGGTGAGATTTTGGCTACAGGATAATGAAGATGGTGGTCAGGAAAGTGTATGTATTTATGTGGAGCCGCTATCCAAGAGATACTGCCTGGCATATCCATAAATCTACAGGTGATGACGTTGTAATCCCAACCGAATCGTTATCAAACTCATTTCCAGATAGATTCCTGCGTTGAAAATCCAAACGCACCCGACTTAGTTTGCAAACATCCATCAAGAGGATTCTGGACTTACTTCTTTCTTGCCCTTCTGAATGATCACTGCCAAGAAGCCCGCTCGACGAGTCCAAGACTTAATTCCTAGTAAGTGCGTCTGGATCTCTTCTGACTTTTGAAAAGCCTTCATACTTTGTGCCGCCACGACTTCCACAGGAACCCCTAGATTCAGCCAGTCGCGAAAATCCCCACGAGCTTGCTCCATAGAAACCACGATCGCGGCTCGAACGTGTTCCTTGATGTTCGCATGAATGTGCAGTTGATACTCGACTAACCATTGCAACTCGTCATTGTCGATGTGTCCGTGCAACTTCTCGAAGCGTGACATCTCCAAACCAGCCGTCCAATAATCGTCGGCCTCCAACGTGGTTCTCACTTTTCCAAAAGACTCCCGGCGGTTTGCTTTATTCGATGCGGTGAGTTGAGATTTCAGGTCGTGTATGACTTTGCGCAATCGTTGGAAGCGTCTAAAGCTGAAGATGCTCCCGCGATACGAAGCTCCAGATATGGAAGCGGCTCTCCTCATTGTAAGGTCGTGGCGTTTGGGCAAAGTTCGTGTTCAAGGTGGCGGTTGGGTAATGTTTGTGGTGGGTGTAAATGTAAGCTCGCGCCAGATGCACCAGTTGAGATGCTTGAATAAAGTCAACAGGGTGCCAGTATTTCTGCCGAGTTTCGTATTTCTGCCGAGTCCCTCCCTTTGTGGACATTTTGCCCCGCGTCCATCTGGGCAAACATCATGGGTCTCCCTCCCCGGATCCCGGTCAAGTCCCCCTGCCTCTTCGATCCCGGTCAAGTCCCCCTGCCTCTTCGATCCCGGTCAAGTCCCCCTGCCTCTTCGATCCCGGTCAAGTCCCCCTGCCTCTTCTTCACTCTCATCCACATTTTCTCATCAAACATAGTTCCCTCCAGAAAGAAATGCCTCACAATGAAAGCTTCGATCCTTACAACAAGTGTTGGCGCACCGCCGACATTAAATCATTCATATACCGACTCAACCCCCACCAGACCATTCCAGGAAAAGTGAAGCTCGATGAGTTGCGCGCAATAGCAATGGATCTCATCGTCCAACGCAATTCGCAAAACAACTCCCTTCCCACTACTTCTACTCGCTCAACCCGCAGTTCTCGTGCTTCAGAGGCCCGATCGACCTCTATCTCTGCCGAACAAAATCCAACTTCAACAGCGACTTCAACACAAAAACCCTCAACAAGAAATCCAACTTCAACAGCGACTTCAACACAAAAACCCTCAACAAGAAATCCAACTTCAACAGCGACTTCGGCACAAAAAGCTTCATCTACCAAGCCAACACTAACAGCCCAGCCTGCTCCCAAGAAACTCGAATCGACATCAAGAACTACCCGTCAACCATCAAAGCCTTCTGCTCCGCGTGAGTCGACTTCCTCAAAAACACCTTCTGCACCTAAGCGCCTGGCTCCTTTGCGAACTGCCTCCTCAACCCAATCACCTCCAAAGAAGGCCAAAGTCAACCCTCCCACTCCAAAAGCTGCCTGCAAAACTCCTGCCCCGGGCTCATCCCACGTTGCGCAACGAGCCCCCCCATCGGGCGAGAACCCTCTGCCTCGGCCGCCTGCGGCACTTCCTGCCACATTCAAATCTCAGGCGGGGAAAACTGTTTCAACGACGTCCACCAGATCAGCTGCTCGTCCTGTAGCCCACGGTAATACTCAGCCGCTCACCGCTTCTGCCACCCAAATTGCCAGTCCTAATGTTGCCCTGTCTCGCAAACGAGGAGCTTCTGTCCACTTCAAACAAGCACCAGTGAAATCTACCACCAAAAAAAATCGCATATCAGTATCGCCATCCCCATCTGAAGAATCCTACGATACCCAACAACTGGCAGCGGATGATTCTTTGGGCGAAGAAGACGACAAAGAGTCGAATAGCTCAGAAGATTCACCAGAATTCGAATACTTTGATGGCTGGGAAGGAAGCTCGTTATCCCAACTTTCAGAGTCTTCCGAAGGCTCTCTATCAAGTGACGTGTCCGAGATTCAAGAGGCCGCCGTGATGATGCCTACAGTGATCAGTTCCAACTCAAGTGACGTGTCTCTTACATCCGCCCATGCTAGCCCCGAACCTCAGACTTCCACAAGAACCACAAGTTCCACTATCCACCAGTCATCCCGTAACAATCATCACGATTTACACGTTGCAAGATCCGGCCGACATGCACAAGTCTACAGCAGTGACAAACAGCCGGCTCACAATCCACACCATTCCCACCATCAGCCATCTGGCAGAAGCTCATCTGTCTCTACACGTCATAATAAACAGGTACACTTCTCGACCCAGAAGAAACCTGATCCCGCCTCCACCCATAAAAATCAAGAAGCTCAACAGTTTAACAATCAACGGCGGTCTGGAGGTAAGTGCTTACTGGTTCAATCTGTTGAACAGGAGCTGATGCGCCTTTGTTTTTCCACGTGTAGCTATCGTTCAAGCTCCACACCAACAGCCTCACGCCCCGAGTGGCTCGCGTACTGATTATAGAAATTCCCAACATACCCCACGCAATCCAGCGAAGTCAGTACATCACCCCGCAAGCGGACAAGACAGGAATTGCCAGCGGACTGTGCCTACCGTCTTGACTCAAGTGCACGCACATCACAATGGGCTGGATGACGAACGGCTTCATGAGTATATGCCTGGATACAGTTAGTATTGATTTTGACAACCCATTTGCATGCAAGTGACTGATTACAGTGACTGATTACTTACGCAACTAGGTCAACCAACCCTTTCTACACAACCAGCTTGTCCAGAGGCCACCGGGGGACATCCCAACATCCCAAGTCAAACCACCGGGGGACATTCAAAAACCCCAAGTCAAACTCGTACTGTCATCCCGCCAAACAAGCTACGCCTGGAACAGCAGCAGTCATTCCTTGGATGTTCCACCAACTTAAGTCAAGCTCACCAATCTAGTATACCCCCGAGCAATCCACCTTTACCGCCGAGGCAACCCCAGCCAATAAACTTCTATCCTACCTCAGCTCCTACAGTTTCTAATATTCATAGCTCTGATCAATTATTCCAACCTCTGATCCCAGCTCATCCACCGGCGGAACCACCTAAGCAGTCACTTTTCTCCGGTACATCCCAAATATCTTGCTCGGCTGCAGCTTCAACTACCAGTTTACTGTCCACAGATGGACATCCAATTTCCTTCACTATTCCTGGTATTGGTAAGGTGTTTCGATTCCGCGTGGTTAATCTGCTCATTTTCCTAATTCGGTCTGTTTCCTATTGATCATGTGGGCAGGCACGTTCACCCTAGTTTCGGACAATAATAACACACCCCAAGTACCGAAATCTTCAGCAAATCATCCAGGTGCCTCGAATCTTACTGTTGACGCCCCCGCACATCATACTGCGGGAGCTCTTGCAGATCTTTCCCAATGCGCAGCCCCCGAACCACAGGCCAACATCAACCAAAAGCCACAAAGCCCAACGCCACCATTATGGGTTCGTCTCACTGACCATCGGGAGGAGCCCGCTCCTCCTTTGCCACCATCGTCACCATCGTCACCTCCGCCACCACCAAAACCCAAAGCAAGATGGGTTCCTTTGCCTCTGACCGATTCAACCCCCCCCAAGGAGGATGAGAGTCAATCTAATGAACAGCCGCCCAAAGATTTGGAAGACCCCAATGTGGACTCCCCTAGCGAGTGGCGCGCCCGCCTCGCCAGAATTGAAAACTTCCTCAAGGACATTGTTCACACTCACCAACCAGCAGCACTTCCGCAGCCTTCTCAAGCCAAAACTCAGGGATCCACCTCATCTGGTGGCCAAAACACCACTCAATCTAGCTCATCCACCCTCTTCCGACCTAGAGAAAGTTCGAGTCGACCGGGTTCTTCCCCCTCAAAGCCGTTCAAAGTCATTAAATTGGACTCAAGAGACATCTTATCTTCGCCCATGCCCGCAGATACCCATCTTGCTAGCCTTGCTTTACAACGATGCACAGTTACATCTCAATCGTCCAGCTCTCTTTTCTCGGCCTCACCCAGAGCCCCGCCAGCCACCAAAATCAACTCATCGTTATTTTTTGCACCTCCCTTGGTGGCCACCCATACTTTAAGCCAATCGGTCTCATCCCTCGAAAAGCCTTTGGAAGGGCTTCCTCCTGCCTCTAGCCATATATCGTCTCCTCCGATGCCAGCAAAGCCCACGCAACTCACTAACGTGTCTCTACCCTCTCACAACTTGAACGTCACCAGTCAACCGGCCAATTCTACGAACACTCCCCCCCAGCCTTTTACCTTCTCTACTGCTATCACCAGTGTTTTTGACACTTCACGCTCCCCATTTCCCGCATTGGACATAAACCCCAAACAAGAAAGCAGGATCCGACATACTGTGCCCCTACCCACCCGCTCACCATTAACCTTCCTGAGTTTGAATGACGCAAGCAGTTCCGCAACCCAGTCAGCCACGGAATCAGTCCGCGAATCAGTTACAAAAGATCCTGTCAACCCTGTCAGCACTCTTGTGGCTTCATTTCCCATCAAATCTTGCTCTTCTGACTCAGCGACATCTCAAAAATCTTGCTTATCTGACTCAGCGACATCTCAACCTACCACGACGCCCACTATGACGATTGTAGCCGCGACTACGACCCCCAGACCTCACATGGCTGCCGCTCCAACCCTGGCTTCATTGCCCATCAAATCTTGCCCATCTGACTCAGCGACATCTCAACCTATCACCACGCCCACTACGACGACTATACCCATGACTGCTACCCCCGCACCTCCCATGCCTGCCGCTCCAACCCTGAAAACGACAATATGTTCGTGACCCTGCCAAATTTTTTGCGGCTTTGTTGGCCTCCAAATCTTGCTCATCTGGATCTACGCCAAAAACACCATGAAGCTGCTCACTCATATACCCACGGCCGCCACTCCGGCATCTGAAGAAGTCCAAGCGTCGCCCCAGACCCTCCCCGCACCTCTGCATCTCTGTCTATTTCTTCATCCAAAACCGCCAATGTGGTAGGTTCTGAAATTCAGAAGATCTCCTGCAAGTACCTACCCCAACCGTCCCTTCTACAGATTGCTCACCCAAGCCGGCAGCTCATAAACCTTGTACTCCCCGGTGAACGACTTATCTCCTCCTTCACCTTCCGGAGACCAAGGTGAAGCACCAATTCAAAAACAACATCCCCCCGTGGCGGAAGAACCAATGACCCACAAGAAGTTGATCAACTTTACCACTCTGATTCCGATACCAAAGAACCATGGACAGTGCCACCTCTTGCTTCGTCTACATCTAGCTCGCATCCCGAATCATGAAAATAATTCATAAAAAGCCCTCAGATGCCTCCCATCACCTCGACCTCTGCTTCTCCAACTTGTCCACCTTTGGCTCCACCTGTTCAGTCACCCAGCATGGTAGGTCAGCCACCGGCAGAATCTCAGGACCGCCATTGACAGATGCTCTAGCATTGCCGTCGCCAAAAAAACCTTCAAATTCTTGATTTCTTTTGCGGATACGCATGCTACTGTCTGAATTCTCCCAATTGCCCCTGCTTCTCACGTTGCCTCTCTAACTTCCAAGTGTCTGCTCTCTGTAATTTTTCCACTGTTCTGTTCATTTTTTTTCTCTTGTTCATAATTGTTGACCTTCCAATTCGAGTCTAGTTATGCCAATATGTATGTCTCAAGCCTGATCAGCTGCAGCCCGCAGTCAACTGAGGGTCCAAGCCCCTCGCCGCATTGGTCGCTGACTCCCGCGGGGGCGCCCCCGCGTTTCACTGGAGTCGCGGACGTGTAGTTCTGCCTGCAGCTCATCTATCTGCTGACTTCCTTATTCTGCAGGTCCGCGCACGGCTCATTTGCCAACCCTTTCTCAACATCAACCAACGTAGCCACTTCCCTTCAACAGCATCTTCCCCCTCAACACCCGTCGTTATTAATCTATTTCCTTTCAGATTAACCGAAAGGTTAATCTTTCCTTTCAAACCAACCGCAAGACTGTACTCTTGCTCGACGTTGCTTTTCTATGTAAGTATTCTACTCCGCCCCATTTCTCCTTCGCCCACCTTCACCTAATAATATTTCTACTATTCTGCACCATGCCTTGGCAAATTGAGATTCCAGAGCTCCTCCGGGTACTAAGACTTTGAAAAGCCGAGGCTGCAGAGCAATCTGCTGCTGCTACAGCTATGGATGTCACAAATTTCCTTCATTGACCTCACGGCACGCGGCAGCGCGGTGTGGAGCTTTCACTTACGCAACAGAAGCGACATAGAATTGCGGACATGGCCGGTCTCAAGACACGGAGCACTGGGAACAAGCTTCGCACCTCGTCATCTCAACAGAAATCGTCCTCTGGTCAGTTTATTTGTGGATAATTAATCGTGACCTCTCTCAAATTCCCCGTTAATGTCATTTTGTTCCTCCTCGTCCTTAGCTTCTAGTGACAGTGACTGGGATAACTCGAGTGGATGGAGTGACTCCAATGTTGGCCAGTCAGGTCAGTTAGTCCCAACCTGCTGCGTTACATACATCCTGGGCTAATTACCGTGACTTCGTAGATGAGGATGACCTGATGCAAGTCGGTGTAATGGGCAACCCAAGGCCACAGCTCTAGCTCCATTGAGCATAGCCGAAGCGTAGATCTTGTCTCCGAGGGCGAAGTATACGACTGTAGTATGTACCTCTTTCTAAAATCAACGCCCAGTATGCTGACACGATCTCCCTTTTTTTGTGACCAGGCTGCTTTTACTCCAATCGATTTGCTAACTCGAATCCATCCGTTCTTCACCTATGCTTATTTGCCGCCATATGTCATGTTCTCGACCACTGCTCCCTTGCAACATCTTCCTTCATCTTAAAATCCCAAGCCGACTTCCTCACTATCGTTTTATCTTACGGCCTTCTTGCTTGCAAGCCACGCACCCTTTTGCCTCAAGAACACGAAGCTCTCAAACAAATCCCAGCCGATATCAACACCGCCCTTGGCTGGCTTCAAATTTCGCCAAAGCTCAACCGTTTTATCTGCTGTTCCAAATGTTTTGCGATTTATCCCAACAGTCAGACAGCCCCTAGTCGTTGCACCTACCTGTACATTCAGGGTCAAACGCCTGATTCTGCCAGCGCACAACAAGACGATGACCGTACAATCTGTGGACAGCCTCTCTTCAAGGATGCAAGTACCAAGCGCACTCCAGTTCGTCAATATGCCACTCAGGACCTTGTTCACTGGCTTGCACGATTATTTTCCCGACCCGGTATTGAGGATGCTTTAGATTTGACAGCCACAATTTCCCAAAAGCCTTATGACCCGACTCATGTCAGTGATGTCCAAGAATCGCGCATCTGGAAAGAATTTCTTGGCCCCGACGGCAAGCAGTTTACTTTGCAGAGCAGCAACCTCGTGTTTGGGATGTTCACAGATGCAATCAATCCTTACGGTACACGACAATCGGGCAAACACGTCTCCATTACCTTTATCATCATGGTTTGTCTCAGCCTCCCTGTTGAACTCCGCCGCCTACCTGAAAATGTCTTTCTAGTTGGAATCGCCCCTGGACCTAAAGAACCCACCGTTGAGCTGTTCAACTGGATCCTTATACCAATTGTAGACCAGTTGCGTACTCTTTGGCAGTCTGGAATTTCCCTTTCCCGAACTTACAGACATGAAAAGGGAAGGCACATTTTTGGCGCTCTCTTGCCTTTTTTTGCTGACCTACCCGCCTTACGTCGCTCTTTGGGATTTGCCAGCCCCACCGCCACCCGCATGTGCTCATATTGCTTGTTGCCAAGACAAGATATTTCCAACCTTGACTCCACTACCTGGCCCAAGCGCACTCAACAAGACCACACATTATGGGCGACAAAATACCATCATGCCCCGACCAAAAAACTACACGAAAAACTTCTTCAAGACCATGGTGCCCGCTATTCCGTCCTCCTGAAACTCGACTACTGGAACATTATCGACAATCACGTTGTTGATTCCATGCACAACCTACTCCTGGGGTTGGTGCAGTGGCACTGTCGCACGTTCTGGCGCATGTCGGATAAAAAGACACCTCATCAGGAGCACAGGAATGCTCTTCTGAAGAAGATACCGAACGGAACTCTGAACCTAACCTCAACTTCGCAACTGACCCAAGCGATTTGCCATTCGATTCCAGTGCTATTGATGATGGATGGTGTGAGGACTGGACCTCTGTCACTGACGAGGTAGTTCTTGATTCACGTGCTTTAAATTTCATCAACGGAATGCTACCCCAAATTAGAATACCTACTTGGATCAAGCGCGCTGTACCGGTTCTGGGAAAGGCGTCATTTGGACGATTGAAGGCAGATGAATGGCGCAACCTATTCACGATCCAACTTCCCCTCATCCTACCAGTCTTCTGGAAAAAGCCGCTGCCCAAGCATACGTCTCTCTTGCTCAACTTCGCGCACCTTGTATCGCTTGTCAATGTGGCTTTGAAACGCTCAACCAGTTCTGAACAGATTGGCCTCTACCGTCATCACCTCACGTCGTATCTGGAAGGCTGCCTGGTTATCTTCCAAGGTGTCAAGCTCGCCCCTAACCATCATATGGCTATTCATTTGGCCGACTGTATGGAAAAGTTTGGACCCACGTGATCGTACTGGTCTTTCCTATGGAACGTACGATGGGGCAAATACTGAAAGTTTGCGACAACAACCGACTGGGTAATGGTTTAACTGTGTCAAGATCATGAAGTGCGACTTGGTTCTGACTTATTTTCTTTGCCTCTACATGTAACTATTGCCCAGGCGAGATGGAAATCACATTTATCAACAAATTCTGTGAGGTTGGAAACCTCAAGTCCCTACTAGAAGCCCAGCAGCTACCTTCAACGATCATACCTTTTGTTCGACAACTACAAGCATACTACAATCCTATCCCGTTTAATCCAGTCACCAACCACTGGAAGTTTGAAGGCTCGCTGGATGATCAAACACTCGAGGCATTGATTCACAAAATGAATAGGTGCTTCCCAATTGAACATAAAGCATGGATCGCTTCGCATGATTACTCTTGCAAGGTGGTGACCGATCGTGTGAACTACGCTCCAGTCAACTCTCGGGTGAGATTCCTCAAGGACTATTCAATTGGTAACCAGGTTTATTCCACCTCTCAGGCAAATGATCACAACTGTATAGTCTGTCTCAAAGATAATTCCAAGTCATCGTTTGGTTGTATTGAATCGATTTTCCGGCATTCGCGCCTCGAACCCCACGATAAAGTTATGGAAGATGTATTCTTTACCATGAAGCCACTCATGCCTATTCCTCCAGTTACTACCAACCCCTTCAGAAAACTATCTGCCTTCGAGATGCAAGTGTCTCTTCGGATGTTTCGACCTGAAGCAAGTAGTATTGTTGTGCACGAGAGTGAAATTCTTTCCCATTGTGCTTGGATTGAATTCGAACCTCGGGAGATCTCGGATGAAATCGACTTTGGTACAATTGCAGTCGTAATGTTAGATAGATCCTAGCTTGATGCTCTTGATGTTAGATTGTACCTACCTTTATACTCTTGATTACATTTCTTGACATTCTATTTTCCAAACAATTTGTTTCTTGAATGGTAATTTAAATGTGCATTGCTTTTTCTTTGGGAGCTGGTACAAAATAAATCACATGAGAAACAACAGAGCAATGAGGGAAAGATTGGAAGAAATGAGAATCAAGTAAAAGTGAATTGAAGAATAAAAATCAAGCCACAGATGTCAGATGTGGTGAGAGTTAGTAAGAGATCAGGACATATTAAGATGAAAAAAAAAAAAAAAAAAAAAAAAAAAAAAAAAAAAAAAAAAAAAAAAAAAAAAAAAAAAAAAAAAAAAAAAAAAATGAAAAAAAGAGAAA
>SMGU01003910.1:0-12560 GCA_004348175.1 Puccinia novopanici
AAAAGAAAAAAGAAAAAATAAAAAATAAAAAATAAAAAATAAAAAATAAAAAAGAAAAAATAAAAAATAAAAAATAAAAAATAAAAAATAAAAAATAAAAAATAAAAAATAAAAAATAAAAAATAAAAAATAAAAAATAAAAAATAAAAAATAAAAAATAAAAAATAAAAAATAAAAAATAAAAAATAAAAAATAAAAGGTTTTTGAGGACAGCATGAAGGGAGCAAAGCAAATTGGAAGAAGCTTGAGGGAGACATGGGAAAGCAGTGAGGAAAAGAAAAAATGTAATCAGCATGCACAATACTATCTAAATACTTTCCCGATTGTGAGCAAGAGAGGTAAGAATAGTGACACAGAAAAACAAAGTGTGTCTTTTGATCAACAATCCAGTCCAGGAGGCTGTTCCATTTCAGCATGAAATGGTCAAACAAGAAAAGTGAATGCAGAAAGAGGATTTGGAGATGAGGTCTAGACCAGCCCAGTTTTCCACCAGATCAGTTTCCTGAGCCACAGTTAACAACAACACACAGAAAAAAACTGGCCTTGACCACAAGAAACTATGTAAAATGTGGAATACAATTTCCTAGTCAAAAAATCTTGCAGAGTTATTTACCTGCATGACAGGGTGGACATTTGGGGCTTTATAATAATGCTGTTTCTGCTAGACTAAGAAGGTTCTCCCAAGAGGAACTTGACCCGCCCTGCATCACCAATAGGTTTCTGTGGTTGTTCAGTGGGGCATCCAGTGTGTGGCCACATGCGATTGAGGGTGTATCAGTCCCTTCAACCGAGTCCGGTGCATGCCATGGGACAAGTGATACTCTGGTGACCATGTGGAGAGAGTAAGGTTGAGGAGAGAGACAAACTGCACCTGTCTGAGACTGCCACGGCGGGCAGGATTTTTAGGACGATATATGCAGGGGTTACATTTTCCCGTGCATCCATGTATGCACGCTGATACCGCCGATACTCGCAAAAAAAAAGAAGTCTCGAGGGATCTTTTTTTTTTTTGGTCGTCTTCCACAGGAGGTCATGAGCACACGATAGATAACCTTGCTGCCGCTCTGCCCGTTCCATGCAAGCAACAAAAACAACATGTCCATGAGCAGAACCTCTGGCAGACAGGTATCGGGCTTGCATCAGCAGGGCATCAAAAAAAAAAACATCGCCCCAAAAATACATAGCATCATGATCCGACGAGCCGCCCATAACCATATGTACGTGTTAGGAAGGCGAGTATGAAAGAAAATCTGTGAGGATTGTTATCACGGGCTCACACAGCACCCTTGGATTTGATTTGAGCAAGAGACACAGCTGCTGGCAGCGTCGGGGTCACTCCGACTCGTTAGCCAGGATGACGGCCTCCTGAAGATGCAAGACTAGCTAAGAGGATCCCATCGGGGATTTTTCTTTTTTTTTTTTTTGCTTGCGTTTTAGAGAAGAAAGTGCGTAAGAAAAAGATCAAGGGTGGCTGGCGATGAGAGGAAGGAATTCATCGTCCGAGCCAGCACCTACCGACGAGTGCGACTGATGCTCCGTCCACATGCACCCCATGAGATGTATGAGGGCCACATACGGCAGAAGACAAGGTCACATGGGACGTCTGGTCCAATCGCCGCGGATTCCAACGCGGCCTATCAGAGCCGTGCATGTCGTCATTCTTTCAAGTGTTCGGATGCCGCAGTGCTGTGCGGGAATAACTCTGGATCAGCTGCACCCTGGCACCTATTTATTATGTGTCCGGGCGAGGCCCGGCTCGCTCGGCGATCCACCTCCCACTCGATCGACACTATTATTGGCCCATCGTTTTACATCGTATATGAGCCTCTTTCAGCGCTCCTGGTTGGTCGCGCCGAGCTCTTGTCATCCTGCGGCGGGGCCTTATGAAGTGTCTCATCATCCAACGTGTCAGAACTGGCACTCCACTGGACCCGTATTGCATGTTTCCTCTACACGCGGTTACATACAAGGGAGTACCAGCACGAGAGAGAGGGAGGACCACCCCCTCCGCTTAATGATGGAGGCCGACCACTGAACTACATATCAGATTGTGTTTTTGGTGATTCAGTTTGTGCCAGGCGGCGGGGATTCTACGGTGACAGACTGGACGCAGTTTTGCATCCACATTACCCATTGGAACATGTGTCATTGCACAATGTGCCAGGTTCATGCTCTCGATACGGGAGCGGCATCACCGCCATATTTGTACTGGGGCCGGTCGCTGGGAAACGTGGAGGAAGAAAGAGAAGAAAGAGAGTGTAGAGAATGCGGTGGCCTTTCTTCGTGATGGCCTGTATGAGAGCACAGCCGGACCGATGGACATCAGGAAGAAACTGCGCACGTGAGGGCCCTCCAAGAAAAAAAAAACACAGACCGGCCGGACCTGATCAGCGACGGCCGGGGCGGGGCGGGAAACACCTCTCCGCACCGAATGGGGCACTGGATTGGCATCAGCTATGCACATCACAGGAGGGGGGGAGGAAAGGTTTCCGGCCGATGATGAGAGGGTGGGCTTCAACGTACTATTGGTTGGGACGCGGGGGTTTTTCTTTTCAGGGTCGATGTGACAGCCGGACAGATCGCGTCAGAGAGATAAAATCTTCCACCGGTCTTACCGGACCCCAGCGTCATACTGCGACTTGAATGAAGATCCGAAACAACACCGGGGTTGCTCCTACACACCCTATCATGAACCAAACTTTGTGGTGGTTCTGGAACAGGACTATCCCGACTGCTCATCAATGTGTAAATATCTGTGTGTGTGTCGCACTTCCTGGTGCCGACAAGGGATGCCACTAGCCTCGACTCGGACATCCATGCCGGAAAACCCGCCGCCGTCTTTGACGCCACTTTGGATCGTCATTGTCCATGCACTAGCGCGAATCATGGTCCGATCTTCATCAAGTGGTCGATGGTAAGTGGGTGACGTGAGGGACAGAGAACCATCAGACCCTCCTTCTTTTTTTTGACGGGGGGGTAGCTTCGATCGCTTGATGGCCGATTCGGGGAAGTCCATGTCTCTGGGTATAAAGCCCAGTTGTTTAGAGGCTGAGAAAATACGATGAGCTGCTGGGCTGTGTATGGCCGGGTGGTGATGATATGCGCCGATGCACATGGCGACCGACTGAAAGCTACTTGGCGATCAACACAGAGAGGGCCGGACACTGGGGATGGGCGCGGCGCTTCAGCGATTCATGAGAGGCGATGCGGGGCAGAGAGCAAGAGACAGAGCGAGGCTGTGAAGCCCTTCTCCGGCTTCGATATATACAGTCGTCCGTCTTTCCTGCATCCCGGGGTGGTCCGGCTGTGCGGATTCACGCCATAACGAGACGACGAGCCGGCGTACCGAGGATCTCAGCATGAGCAAGCGACTCGCCGCAAGAAATAATCAGCCTCGCCACGCCTGGGTTTTGCTGCATTGGCTGTGCAGCCAACCCTTCCAACCCTGCAGGCTGGCATAGCCCGCAAGGTTGGGCGGGCTGCTGAAGCTCGTGCAGACACCCGCTGCTTTCCTCCCGCTCTGCCTTGAGCAGGCGCGGTACGTCTCAGACAAGAGGACCCTCCTGGTTTTCATTGTTGTCTCAATATGCTGTGGTGCTACATATCACACACACCCTGGCTCCAGCCTTCTTCTTCTATACGTCTCGCATGCCCCATGCTTCTTTTTGTGTGGTATCCCTTTGAACATATTGGAGAAAAGCTTCGCCACGTCTGCAAAACTTTGTGGTTACAAATATGTACGCCCGTCTTAAACCGAAACGGGCTGTCGATTGTCCGCTGAAAAGAAAGGGAAAGATAGTGTGTGACATGGGTGTGGCCCAAATCGAAGCGACAATTTATAGGAGGGGACAGAAGCCTCCGATGAGGATTCAGGGAGAGAGAGAGTCGTCTGGACAAGGATGATGATCCGATGTGGAGAAACACAAGGTATGACCATGTATTTACCATGCACCCACAAGAAAACCAGTCGCTCTCTTCCGGCAGAGGGTCCGAGATGTCATCGGCGACGGACAGAGAGACCCTGGCCTGGAAACGGGAGAATCGAAGCGCGCTTGCTGATTGCACCTCCCAACTTTTCAACCACCCTGCAACAAAAAAAATCTCTCTCTGGAGAATTCCCGCCGGCAGCATCCATACATGGAAAGGGGGCATGTGCTGCTCCCCCGTCGTCCTCCCCAGCCGTATCCCTATACAGCCTGATTTCCAGCTGGGCTTCCAGAGCCGCTGGGGCCCATCGATACATACAAAATGCACTCGAGGAATAGAAGAAATGCCTTGTTGATGCATCTCTGATCTTGAGTGCACTCATCAGCAAGGAGCAACAAGACCAGCCATATTGGAGGGAATATGAGGTCATGGACACTGGCCATGATGAGATCTGCTTGCTCATGGCCGACGGACGGGGGGGGTTGAGAAACATGGTTGGCACCAAGAGCGGACAGAGAGGCTCAACAAGATCACTCGACCAGCGGCTCCTAAAGGGTGTGTGTCTTCTGTCCATCGATATGCGCAACACCATGGAGGCGTTTTATGTTGGCTGGCTGGCCGGCTTGGAACAGCGAGCTCCTTTCCAAACCATCCCCAGCCTATATATATCGTCCCGATGGCTGTGGGCTTATATTCACCGATAATGATGGCAGTGGCTTTCCAGGGCCCAAGACAAGAGACGCGGGATGAGTATCACTGATCAGAGGGAGAGAGGGAGAGAGAGAGCCCCTTTGACGTTTTCATCTGCATCATCAACTGCACAACCACATTACATCTCGGCCCTCCCACTCCCCCTATTCATCCTTTTTTGCACCCTTTGGGATGCGTATAGATGTTGAGAATATGCTCTTCTTCCCTCATGCCTCCCTCTCCCGGCTTATCTTATGTATGCATCCGTGTGCGCTATGTCAGTTTTTTCCGATCCTCTTTCTTCACGAGCCGCCTCTCCTGTCTGGTATGACGACAATTACTTTCTTGTCGATTGTTACAATCGCTTGCCCATTCTTTTTTTTTTTTTTTTTTTTGGTGCATGGAAACATATAGTCCTCCTTCTTTTCTTGGATTTTTTTTTGTTTGCCGAGAACTTTATTGGAGAAAGTTCTTTACAAAAGAACATCGGTGGATCAACTGTGTAGCAGGGGCTTGTAGATAGAGATAAAACTGAGTTTTGATTTCTTTTGTTATGGGTTTTGTCGCTGTCGCAGAGCTACTTCTTCAGCATATGAAGCATTGTCCCTTTTTTGTTTTCCCTTAAGCGTGTACGCTTGGTGGTTCAGTGGGTGGGGAGACAGACGTGTCTCGTCGTTTCCATGTCTGATGAGCTAAAATTCAGCCATCATCCAAGTGAATTCACAATAAGTGTTTGAGCGTACGCCCATGCACTTTCGAATTTTTTTACCTACTGTACTTTCCATTGAGGATGTTGTACGGCGGGGATGGAAAGGCAAGACCGTTGTCTCTCCACCACCGTGCCAACCCCGTTGAGATGTGTCTTGTTCTTGCAGAACAGAAAAAATAAATAATAAATAAGGAAACTCGAAAGATTGCACTAGAGTTTCTCAATATACACACACCGACACGCAAAAGGATGTCGGATGTACAGGATCCTGGACGAGAAAAAGCAGCCGATGGTTGGGTTTGGTCTGACCAAAACCAATGATCCAGTCGATATGTACGACTGTGATATGTAGCTGTCAAGAAATGTCTTCCCACTGTTCCAGCGTCTCCGTCTCCGATCCGATCGCTGCCGCGATCCTGATGCCGCTGGTTGATCTGCCACCATCCTTTCGGCCAGCTGGGTCGATGGCGGATCACCCGGTGACCGGACATGCCGAGGACCTCATATTATTTGGTGTGGCCGTCGTTACTGCATACCCGTTTACCTGGCAATCACATGATGGTCGCTCTTCTCCAACACTTGGGGAGAGTTGGGCAAAATGTCTTGTTTTGTTTTTGTTACTCCACTTTTCCTCTTTCACACAATCCAATAACTTTAAATCCATACTCAATAAAAGTATTTGCATATCACGCCCCCCCTTCTCCTGATCGGCGGGCGGGCTGAGTATGTCAACACCAATCATCATTATCATCAACATCATATCACCACGCCGGAAAGAAAAGAAAAAAAACACACACACAACTTCTCCGAAGGGAAAAAAAAAAAAAATCCAGCCATGATTGAAAAACCTCTCAAACCAAAAATGGTGAGAGCCTTATGACTATAAGAGTTGTACAACAACAACAAGAAGAAGAAGAAGAGCAGCAGAGCTTATCCGTCGAGGTGCACCTGATTTTGATTCCTTTTGAGCGGGCGGTGGTATCGTAGCCCGTACAACCCTACATCGCCTGTCTGAATTTAATTCCAAGTCAGTTGTTTCTCTCCGTCTTTCTGTGCTCCTTCCTACACCCAAACCCTCTGATCACTTGTTTTTAAACTTCTTCCTGTACCATTCTCCCCTTATTTGATTCTCGGCAGGTCTTCGTCGTGCTACCCCCAAACCATCCATCATATTTACACAGAAGAATCCTGGTGTGTGTTGGTCGTCCTCCCTGCAGGCCTTGCTCGCTCCGTTGCACTTTCTTCTTGTGTGTAAGTTGTCAGATTTCCAAATCCATCATCAGTCCTCTTCCTCTATTACCCCCCGCCGTCCGTCTTTCACTATACACGGCTGTCCGATCTTTCTTTCCATTCGATAAATATGTACTCTTCTTTCTCTCTCTCTCTCTCTCTCGCTCCCTCTCTCTCTCTCCCTTTCCATTCCTGTACTTCCGTTGGCGGGGCTGTCGGTCCTATCCCTATCTTGAGTCTCCTGATCTATCGACGCTTAACCGGTCGATCCGAGACGAGAGTTAATCTTGTGAAGCCTGAACCTGGTCCATAGTCTACGTACCGTGTACAGCTTGCAAGTTGGAGTTGTAGGCTCAGGTTGAGCCGATGTGCTGATATTTGCCAACTCAGTCTCCTACTCTTCATTCTCCCACACAACATTACTCTTGTCACCCAACAAATCATAATACACCATCGAATGGTCATTTCAAAATACAATAGTAAAATAATAATAATTCGAAAACAAGAAAAAAAAGAAACCGCTGAAATCATCAAGAAACCACACAACACCCTTGAGGAAGTTTATCGATCAACTTTCTCTATCTTTCTCTCTGTTCTCCTGAATGCCCTCCATCTCTCCCTATCCGTTTACACATATCGGCCATTTATAATTTCTTACCTGCAACCCACCCGTTAAACTGCCGCTGAGTGAGTGCTCACGGGTACGTAGCTCGCTCACCCACACCAACTACCCAGAAGACTGAGGTGGTAGGTAGAGTCTACTATCACTGCAACTGTACGAAATCATATCGCTCGATATTCACAACACCCTCACGACTGAGATCGTCTCGAGTCCTTATTACACAAAATCTTGAGTGAGTCTTTTCTTTAGGATCCACTGAGATTGGGATGGGTTTTTTTGCATGTCTCAACCAGATCAACATTTATACAATCCACGAGATTTCTCTTTCTGGCAACAAAATCTCAAAGATACCCCTCGTCGTGTGTCTACGCTCCACCTCCACATAGAAAAAAAAACAAAATACCCGTACATAACAACAAACTACCTTGCACATAAATAGGTGTCATCTTGCCCAACTGTTTCCATTTTGGGCATTCTCGAGGAGAACTCTTCGGCCCGAGTTGGAGTGGAAGTGTTTTCCATCCTCATCACTATAGGCTCATCTGCGCAGCTGCATTTCCATTAGCATCACTCGACTCAACAAATACCATCAAGGAAACGAAAAAGCAAATTTAAAAAAAAAAAAAAAAAAACACAAACAGAAACAGAAAAGCGGCAATTGACATCCATAGAGTTAAAAAGTCTTTCCAGCGAAAACACACAGCGCCTTGCTGCTGCTGCACACTATCTTTTGTAATAATCAGCCCGCCCTCTGTTGCTTTGTCTGTCTCTCTCTCCCCGGTAAATCCTCTCTCTCTTCTTCTTCTTCTTCTTCTTCTTCTCTCTCTCTCTCTCTCTCCCACACACACAGTCCCGAGCTACATAGTTATCGTCTATATATCATTACACACTGCTCTTGGCCTGCACTTAGCCCGACTATTACCCTCGTCACCCGAGTCTAGCTGAGACGCCTCCACCCACCTGAGCTGATTTCATCTGGTCCGGGTCTAACCGATACTTACTTTTTTTTTCATTATCATTCCAGCCTGTCCCACTCAGACCCGCCAAATCCCCGCTTTTACTGTTGATATCTCTCGCTGCTCCTCCCCAACTACGCCGCGGCCGAGCTGGTGTTGTGTTGTTTGCCAGTCCAGCCCGCTGATCCGCAACGGTCGTTGAATAGCAGCAGCGCCCTTCAAACTTAACCGGCCCCAACAGACTCTCGAGCGCGAACAGCAAGCCCTCTGGTGCCAGTCCGGCCGTCAGCTGCACCCAGCCATATCCCATCGGTCAAGCCGGCTGGAGTCGTCCAGTCCGTCAGTCCAGTCTTGTCTGTACACGCTAAGACCTTTTTCGTCGTGAGTCTCTAATAGTCCACTCTGCAGCCCTCATGCTTCAAAAGGCGGCATTCCCCTCCTGCTCATTATTCAAGCCCATCGCCCTTCATCCTTCTCCATCCGATATACATACACACCAATACTATTAATACTCTGGATAATAATAATAATAATAATAATAAATAAATAACACACGTTATTGTACTCAAGTCGATTTGCTTGATTCATTCCACCGCCTTCTCCTTCGCCTCTCCCCCCTCTCTCCTCAGTCACCCAACGCTCGGATCTTGGCATCCCGTCCCACCTCTTGTTCTTTTGTCCTCAGCCGGCCAATCAATAAATCCATACACACCACTTATAATTCTCCGCAGACGCACGTACACATATAAATAACTTTCGCTTTCTCTCTCTCTCTCTCTCTCTCCCCACCTATCTCGCTGCGCCTCCACTTGCCGACTCGTTGATCGAAACTTCCTCTAATCCCTGCCTTCCACCCTTCCCTTCCCTTCCCCCCCCCTACCCCTCACCTTCTTCAATTAAAGCCTAACGCAACTACATATTATATCTATTCATATTTATATATTTCCCTCTGTGGTTATCAGAACTCCAATCTCGTAAATACTAACACGCTCCCACTTATCCCCAGAACTACTCTCCCAAAAACCACAAAATGTCTTCATCCACCGCCAGTCGTGACCCGTACTACGGCTATGGTGCCATCTCCATGCTCTCCACCTCGATCGTCACTACCCTCTTCCCCCCCATGGTCACCACCCCGGAAGAGTCCTACGCAATCACCGAGACGGGCAAGCGTATGCCCAAGTTGATGGACTTTATCGTGAGTTTGATTTCATTTTTCTCTTGGTTTCATCATCATCCTCTCCCAAAAGTTGCTAAACATATTCACTGTCACATCATCAGGCTTATGCATTGTACCGCACTCGGTTGAACGACGCCATCGTTCACTCTGCGTTATTGCTGTTGACCAGACTCAAGCAGCGTTACCCATCCGCCCGAGGAACTCCTTCCAGTCCCCACCGCCTGTTCCTATCAGCTCTGATGCTGGCATCAAAGGTGCACACGCTCTCTCCCCTCAATTTTCCCTTCAGATAGATTATATTAACCCTGATTTCCCTTGCACAGATGTCGATGGACGATACCTACTCCAACAAGTCCTGGGTCATTGTGGGCCAGAACATGTTTAGCATCACAGAAGTGAACCGGATGGAACGTGAATTATTTGGATTCCTCAACTCGAATTGCTACGTGACCAAGGAAGAACTCAAGTCTTGGTGTCAAGAATGGTGTGGCCACATTGACGAAGACGAGGCCGATGAGCTGTATGAACTTGATGAAACTGTCCCCCACAGCGGATCTTCGGTAGCTCCCTCAGAAGGCACAATTGCTGGCTGCGACTCGAGCGATTCGAACAGCCCAATCTCTTGCTCCACCACCACCACATCCTCTCCTTCTCCACGCACACCCGAAGAAGGTAGCGAAGGCGAAGTTGAGTCCCGCAACCGATGGAAGTCGATCGAGCATCCCGTCAACCTCCTCTCTTCTTCAGCCAACATCAAACCTTCGACACATGCTCCTAGCACCATCCAACATATCCTCAATTCGCCCTATTGAACCTTGCCCATCCTCAAGAAAACAGAAAGAAACAAATGCGATGTGAACAATATTTTTTTGTTTATTTTTTTTCTGCTTCGAGCAGTTCATCCATCTCCCCCCATTGCCTGCTGTAGCCTAATTCTCTCCGTCTTGCTTTATCACTCTTGCTTCATCCACCCCATCCTTGGACTTTGATTCTCCCCCAAGCTTCCTCCTTCCAAGAACCTGTCTCATTATTCTCCCTGCATCACCCACTTTCCCATCGCCTTTTTCACAAAAAAACATAAAAAAAACATAAAAAAAATTGTGGTCTTTCACTGAAAACAACCGAAACTACATACTTTTGTGAATGGCTTGCTTATCCTCATTCCACTTGTTTTTATGTTTCTTCTTCTTCTTCAATAATCTCTTGCCAACTTGATTGTATTTTTCTCTTCGCTCACAAAAAAAAAAAAAAAACCTAAAACTAAATAAATCCCCTCACTTGGTCATCAGTTCTTGTTGGCCTTCTTGCTTTTTCCTTTTTTGTTTTCTTTCCTCCCCGATTTTCTTATTCGCCCTCTCCGACCACCTTCATCCTAAATTGGTTTATGTTGTTATTGTTTGTTTTTTCCCTTATATGTCTACTTTTTTTGGTTCACTGGTGTTGGCGTGTATCACAAATCTTGATGAAATACCTCTATGCATTGTCCTTATATATTTTTCTTTCTTTATATACAAAAAGAAAAGAAAAACAATCTCATTTTATATATTTATCATGTTTTTTTTTTCCGTCTCTTCTCTGACACCCAGCTCCTCAGTAACCCAGTCTTCTTCCGCGAGTCTCTTTCTTTCCTTCTCTCGCTGCTCCGCTCGCACCTTGGACGCACACACATACACACACATCCTCCATCCATCCCATCCATCCCTCACTCGCGCGCCTTTCTCATTTCTTTCTTTATATAAATAATTCGTTGAAGAACAAACAAACAATAAAATCAAACTTTTTCTTCCAAGAGTTCCCGCTTTGTCACTTTATATGGCCTCCTCTCTTGCGCAATGAACACTCGTCCACTTCCAGACAGAACAAATCTCTGCGAGCAGTCGCGCGGCTCTTCTTCACTGTCCATTTACTAATGTGCACACCCTCTCTGTTCTTGTATGTTGTTGCATGCGAGAGCGGGGGTACCCTTCATCCCTTTGACGTCTTGTGGAGCGTGCAGGATGATGTGAATCACGAACAATCCTTTTTGGTCTAATAGGTAAGGTAGAAAAGGTCCCCATCACATCATTCACATCTTTTCCTTGCCTCTTTTTTTTTTTGGTCCACTGCTTGGAATGAATTAATTATGTCGACAAGCACCATCGTGCACGTGCGAGAGAGGGAGTCTTGGTCTTGGGAGGAGGGGGGGGGGCGGCTGGACAGGTGGGGTTGCATGGGAGAGGTCAGACATGGCGCGTCTGGGGTGCGGGGTGTCAGGATGTCAACGTGCTGCACTGAATTCAGAATAAATAAAATTAAAAATTAAACTTTTGGGGCGAGCTTAGAGGCCTCTCTGTGTCTCTCACAGAGAGCAATCCGACAGATGCTTGCTTCATCACCGCTCGCGCGCCGACGTGGTCGCTTTTGGGGTGTTTTATACATACACCTCGAGGTCGTTTTTCTGTTTTTTTTTTGGACAATCTGCGGCACCAGAGCTGCGCTGTCTTGCAGACTTCATCCGGCCGACCCTACAGATTCTTCCAGAGGAGACACGCGCGCTCGTTCGCGGCAGGTTGACCCACTGCACGCTCGCGCTTGTGACGACGGCCCACGGGTCTCTTTGGACACTTGTGTCTCTTCCCTCCCCCCGCAAAAAAAAAAGAATGAGGCTCTCACGGCTTCCCTTGGACACGTTTTTTGTGTCAATAAAAAAAAAAAAAAAAACGTATGATTGTGGATGATTTCGTACATTGCATCACCGCTGTAATATGACTCGAAAGGGGCTGCAAGACCCTCTGGATGAATGAGGAAAGGTATGGTCGAGCGGCAAGCTTTCTGTGCTGTCAGAAAACAAAGCCGTCCAGATAGGCTTGGAAGTGTTGATTGCCGTGACAGAGGATGTGTTCAAGATGAACAGTCTGATGGATGGATGGGTGAGGTTGTTCCTGGCAGGTGTTGATGCACATTGGGATTGAAAAACACCCTTTGAGAAGAGTGAGCTGGTCAGCACGGAGTCCCAGGGCCTTACCAGTTGGTGATCACAAAAATTGGGAGTGGAATAAGGGTTGATATTGACAGTAGATTATCCAGTTGAGAATAGATTGTGCAGTCATTTGATATGCAAACAGAGTGGAAGCAAGTCAGTATGGAAGAAATTAGACAGCTTGTGGGTTGGAGTTTGTAAAGAATTCAATATATATACGCAAACAACATGCAATATGGATGATGATGAAAAAGAAATACCCTCAAATGACCATGACTGGCAAAATC
>SMGU01003912.1:0-13024 GCA_004348175.1 Puccinia novopanici
AAAAGTCATTACACAACTAGTGATTAAGGTGAATTAGACATACTTAATTTGATGAGTGATGTACATGATTTATTACTTTCAGGATATAATGTTGACCAGGTTAGATGACTTAAGAAAAAAGGAAAAGAAAAGAAGAAAGAGGTAAGAGTTGAAAATTCAACCAGCTTAACCAGAGGGTTAAGTGCCTATATTAGATTTTCTGAGCACTAGCCTGATTTTGAACTTTTTGTTAGTTTAGCTGGGCTTAATCTGTAATTAATGTGCTTGTTTTTTAGGTCAAGACATTTAAATTGCCTTAAACCATGAATTTAACCAAACCAATGCGGATGGCCTGACACAGAACCACAGGTAGTCCCAATGATATGATGACCTGACAAGCACTATCACATAATCTATGTAGACACTGCTTTCATGCACTTCTCTTGATTGAATGGAGACACCAGTTTTTTTAGAAGGTTTAATATTCATTGCGAAGGATTCACATATGGAAACCCTAAATTTTCTTGGACTAAGATCAATCACTACAGAATGGCCAAGACACATTTTGCTGTAGTGAAAACCTCCCTGCTGATATCAAAACGTGTGTTAACACATTTGCTATCCCCAATGTTGACAATCATCATTCCGTAAGCTCCTTGCTTTTTTCTACTGTATTCCAGTGTCAAACACCTCACAAACGTTTGGAACAATGGCCTGATTCGGTGTCGTCAAATTATGGCTCAATAGCTTCGGAGAAAGGTTTTTGTGAAATCTTCCAAATCGTTCATGTCACACAAGCTGTGATCTGCAATATGCAATATGCAACTTTTTTGTATGCAATATGCAATCTCCGCCCAGCTGTATGCGTCCCAGTAGTTGGCTAATCCCCTCATTTGTTCCGCTCCCCGGTTTGCCCGATTATTGTCGATTTACATCGAAGGACACGAAAACAGCGAAACAGTCGAATCAACTCACACGGAGCGCGTATCATGGCACACGCATTCAATTCAGGGGCACAGGTCATCGCCGGACTGAAAGCACAGGAACCTGCCAAGATTGGCTCAGGTGAGTTTAACTCGACTGTATCGTTGGTGTTTGGTCAGAAGGAAGACCTGACTCTTCATCGTCCTCATGATTTAGCTCTGGACCAGTTACGCCAGCTATGCTCAACCAAACCTCTTCCGGCCGTCGTGCTAGACTACCTCCAATTGGAGCCTGCTGCCGATTCGATCTTTCAGGTTCTTAATGTCGCTCGTGAGGTACATTCGCCGTTTCTTCCATTAGGATTGCATCTATTCATTTTGCTGAAGCATAAATCCTTTTCCAGGCAAATTCAATACATCTACTTGCCAATTCTCTATACACATTATCCTATCTCATCTCACGATCACCCACTTCACCTTTCGAGACACGGCATGCTGTTGATGGCTCAAGAATAATCACCCACCTCATACAGAACCACTCCAAATCTATCCATCGATGCTTTGCTCCCGGAAGGACCGAGGCTACTTTGGCCTGTCTGACTCTGCTAATATCTTGCGTTTGCTGGAATGAAGGTGCATGCGCGAAAATCGTGATTAGCGAATTGAGATGGGATCAGAAAACCGTCGCTCGACTCTTGCAAACACGGCAAACCGTGACTGCCCCCTAGGAAACCCTTTACCAAGTCAGAAAGGAAATCGCTCCGCCTCAAAATCATCCAAGCTCAAAGGACATCTACACAAAGTGGACATCCGGACTCTCATGCTCCGATTCATCTTTAGTGTAGTCTCCAATCCCGAATTACGCTCATCTTCCAAACAGGAGCTGTGGAAGACGAAAGGTCTCGCGGAAGGCGTTCTGAAAGGGTTACCACTAGATCCTTATGAAACCGTGGCATTCGTACTTGGAAACCTATGGGAGAACCTCAAGAGCCGCCATATTAGTAATGCAGGAAACCACAATCGCAACGCCTTTATCCACCATTCAGGGTGGGAGATGTTTGATCGGAATGCGATTACCATGTTGGTCCAGCTACTCGAGCGCGATGATAGCGTCAAAGACATTCAAACCACCAAGCTTGATTCGGCTGAGACAGTTGCGGATATGGTAGAAAGGTTTCTCACTCAACTTACCATTTACCTTGCCAGTTCAGTCTCAACCGATCTTTTCCAACATCAGGCAAATTCCAGACTGCCCTCGTACCGTATCTTGCTAAACTTGATCAAATTTCTATCACCGACAAAATCCATGAGGCGTTGGCGACTCACTCTTCAAATCTTAGAATCAGTTCCTTCATTATGCTTTTCCCTTTGGCGGACCGCATCTCCTGCAAGCGAGCCATCAGCCAGTATAGCTTGGATCTCTTCTGTTGGGTTCGCTACCAAAGTAGCCTCAATTCCCTTCATGTTGTCACTAGGGGCTACAAGTTGCTCTCCTATGTCCGATAATGTAAACAATCTGACAAGCACTGCTAAGAATTTACTCGCCCAATGTATTCCCACACCCTTAAACCGGGCTTGGTTCACCAAAGCTTTACAACATTCGGATGCGCTCGTCTCATTCAGCTCTCTCGTGCTCCTTCTTACCGGATTGAAGAAAGCCCGAAATATCTCTTACCAACTCGAAGCCGCCGTCCACTCCTCGACACTTGATCATTCAGCAACAACCTCAGATCTTTGGTCAAAGCTACTGCTAGCGTTTCGACAATCATTGCAAGCCACTTTACCCGACTCACAGGTTCTCATCGCGATTTTACGAACAGCATCTCGTCGAGAAAATGAACAAAAAGGTGCTCCTGTAGACCCTCCTGAAAATTCCATGGATGAATCGCAGTCTAATGCGGCTGCACTAATCCAGCAGGAAAACGATACCAGCGGTGATATCGTATCCTTCTGTGCACTAGCTGTTCTACTACTGTATCATGGTCTGATACCTCAAACGATGTGCAATCTCAATTTCGACTACACAAAACTTATACCTACCTTCTTCAAATTGAATCTGAATGAAGAGTTTACTGAGTCACAGTCGGGTTCATTAGTAGCTATTCATCAGTTACAGAGTCCCATAGCGTACCTCTGTCAATCGCGCACTCTACTCCTCATTGGACATTCAGCGTTAACCAATCCGACCCAACCCTCTCCCGCCTTGGTCAAAGTTTTATTATTGCTTTCTTCTTTTCCTATAATGGACGCATCCACAGACTGCGTTTTGGGTGCCCACACGCCACTCTTGATCAAGGATATCGCGCAAGAAACTTTACAGTCAATCTGCAAGTCAGTCGTGCCTCATCTGAGAGATGAGAATGAATATGAAGAACTCTGCATTTGGATCAGTGCTTTGTCGGAATTGAGGAGAATGGGAGACTGCGTGACGCCACTAATCTTTTTCTTGGAGGATTGCCTCCGTGCGTGTCTCCGACATCCATTAAAATATCTTCAAATTAGCGAGGAGCGTCGACGTGCACCTCAGTCGGGCAGCAATCTCACACCCACGACTTTAACGTCCGCCTTATTGGTTAAAGTAAAGGCGATCACAAAGGGCGCCAGTACTTCGTCCACCAATCCGAGTAGAGTCGCGTTGATATCATTGGTCATCAAGTTTCTTAATCTTTACGTGTTCATGCTTCTCTCAACTTCGCATCAAACCCGACCACTCACGATAGTGCACGACATTTCATCCCAGCTGGGTGAAATTTTCAGCATGGCCCCTGGTAGTCCTGTGAAGACTCCGTCAACGTCCCCAATTACATGGGGACATTGTCATCAAGGTTTTACGATCTGCTACTCAAAAATTAACTTCTACCGAAGCGTCGTACCAGAAATCAATCCCCTGGCCCTCTTACCTCACTGAAAGTATCTTCTCTAGTCAAATTGCGGCGCTTAACTCGATGCATGAATCGTTCTGTGCCATGAAGAAGGCCGACAAGCCTTCCAAATCCAAAAATCTGTAACTTTCATCAACCCGAGCTCAAGAACGGCCTCCACAAGCTTGGGCGAAACAGTCCGCGAATCAAGAAATCATCAGCTGGCATATATTCGATTTATGACTCGAGCCGTTGAGGTGGAAGAGTCGAGCTTTACCGATTCCAGCGATCAAATGCCTAACGATAGGCTTGGCAACTTTGAACAGCTTGACTATGAGGCAAAAGCGTCGAACATTAAAGTTCTAGTCGGCATTATTTCAAAATATATCAATGGTCGACCATTTGAAATTGAATGCTTCCTTGAAGAGATGTTGCACTTTTCGCAAAGTGTGGTGCGAAAGAGGGATTTTGAACTAATGTTGGTGGGTGTTTAAGCCCTTGCCATCTTTTGACGATACAAATTGATACTGTTCAATTACTCACTACCCCTTCTCATCTTCTCAGACATCCTTCGTGCGTCATGTGCCGGTCTAGAAAAACCAAACGACGAAAAAATCAAGGTGCTCATTCGCTATTCCGACCTGATCATCGATTCCGCCTCATACAGCCTCAAGTCGAGTAGAAAGAAAGGAACATCCACGGCTGAGATCAATGCTGTTAGCCCATGTTCCACTTATGCGACATATTCGCTTTTTGCTTGAACTAACCATTGAAAAAACAGCTGACTCAGTTTCTTGTTGGGCCATCTTGATTGCCAAACTCCTTTCAACAAGCGTAGTTACTCCAATGTGTCGATTATTTGTTCCCTTTAATTGGCTCAACGCAACAAACGAAGCTCCTTGTGGCTTTATTTTCTTCCATGAACCCAGGACTCCTCGACAATGGGCATGTCAACTCAATAGTGAAGTTGGTGAACCTTACCGCGGGATTACCGCCGCACGAAAAACACATCCTTCTGGACCAGCTATCGGTCGATCCAATAATTCAAATTTTATGTGCTTTGTCTAATACGAGGAATTGTTATGTGGCTACCGATCTTCTCTTGGAAATCATTGACCGATACCCCGATCCATCTACGCACCCTGCTGATAAGCCTCAGCCTTGGTCGACGTACTGTTTGGAAGTGTTAGGAGCCTGTTCACCGGAGCAACAGGATTATGGTACCAAACTCAAAATCACTTCCTACTTCACAAGGAAAGATCAAAACATTGCATCGGCGGCAGTCGCGTGGCTTAGTAAAACTCCAATCAATCAGCTGAAACTGGTGTGGGATGGAGCTATGAGCTTGCTTGTTGCTTGCCTTGAGGCCCTACCACCAGACAAGAGCTGCAGCCCCTCTCTCTTACCGTTAGGCAAGCATCGCCTGGATGAATTAATTATTATCATTGGATCGTGTTTATTCCCTGTCTATCCCCAAACCTCTGCCTCAGCCTTACCGGATCGAAGGGACACCCGTTTGTTGGCTTCTAAAGCTCTGCAGTTGTTACAATCCAGTGCAGAATCATGTGTAGGGCAATTACTCGCTGACGCAGTCCAGCAAACAGGTCTTATCACTGCCTACTCTCAAGCCCTCGAATATTTGTCAACCTGCAAATCGAGTCACATCACTGCTTACATCGATAAGTGCTTGTGCTGGCTTGTAAGAAGATTTGCGGAGGACGAAAGCTGTAGCGAGGATACGATCGAACTAGTAGAATCACTGCACAAATTTTTAAGTCAAAAGCCTGCCGAATACACACTCTCATCACATCTCGTTAATCCGGTCTTGACGGCGGCTCTGGAGCGATTTATGGACTCTGGATGTGTAATGCAATTAATGGATTCGGTCATCCGACACACGAAGCTGGAAGAAGTCAATGTCCTCAAACACGTTCGCGCGACGGTTGAAAGCCGCAACTTTCGCTCACTTATGAGATCTTCTCATCGGGACCAAGGGGAGCAAGACGCGCTGGTGATGTCAGTGATCAACCAACTGGTCATGTCGTACCCGATTGTTGCCGTACAGGCTAGCCTATCGAAGACTCTGATTCCGTTCTACGGTGGCACCATGTCTCGAAAAGATCGGCTGATATTCCAAATTTTTCGCATTGAAGATTTGTGGAGTCAAACATCGGAGATGAACGAGGTGATGTTGGCCTGGCAACCCATCATCGGGAATAGGCTCTCGACTAACAAGCCACTGGACGTGGTTGCGCTTTTGGATTCAAAAATAGTCGAAGCAACATCTGTATGGGTTCTGAGCAGACGCGATCCAGATCGTTTATCCAGCTTGCCGGAATACTATGACCCCAGCTTCCTTCTTGCATTACTCCTCCACATGATTCAGCAAGAAGAAACACTTACAATCTCCACATGGCACTCTATTGCCCGGAGTGGTCTGTTGGGCTTGGCTATGTGCGCCTTATCATCTGAAAACACTGCTTGGCGGTTCCTTGGAGATAGGTGTTTGTCCAAATCCTATGAACGATTGAAGGTCAGATGATTGTCAGGTCATCACTGGGCAAAAGAATGTGCATGGCTAATTTTAGTTTCTTTCAACCTATTGTACAGGTCCTGGACCACACCGATGCATCTGAAATCCTTCTGCCGTTGGAGCATTTCCGATACCTTCATGTGGCAAACGAGGAGACAGGAAAAATTGTGAACATCCCACCTTTGATTACCTTGTTCCTCTCTCGATGTTTGAGTTTGTTTTCCACCACGCCCGAGTCTGCCCTGCATCAGCCTTTATCCAGATTCTTGCTCCAAAGAGCTGTCATCGATGCCAAGGATGTCCCCATGTTATATTCCCTGTTGTATTCGTCAGCCGATATACCCTCGGAAGGACATATCTGGCTCATGCAAATGTTGCACGATGGACTTTGCACAACAGTCGTAAGTCGAAGCCTGATCTTGATGTATTCTTATGTTCCTAGTGTCATCGTTTGCTCCTGCTAATTTTTGTTTCTTGACTCGCTTAGGATTGGAAAATTATGAATCATCGACAGACATTTGAGATCTTGATCACTCTCGTCCATTCGTCTAATCACCGCACCGCTCCGAAGCTCAGGCTCCTATTACTTAAGGTAATGAGTCAATTATTCACATCTTTTGAATTAATGCGTAGATTGATAAATGTCACTTTTTTTTTAAAAAAAAAAAATCATGCTTGTCAAAAGCTACTGAGAAAAGCTGTCTCTCATAACCAAGCCTGCATCAAATTAATCAGTAAGCCAGGGCTAATGAGAGTCTTGGAGCAGCTGAAACCTTGTTCAAGGAAGGAATGGAAAGAAGTGATGGAGATTCTACAAGAAGTGGCCAGTCGACTACCGTTATTCCATAAAGCTATTTCGAGAGAAACTGTGGATAACATCATCCAGCTATTAACCCACTTCAGCCAAACGGAGTATCACTCAAATGGTCAGTTCAGGATCAGCAACATCGGAATCGCGCATTCATTCATTTTCAATTCAATCGGACCGCTGGAGATTTTTTTCTCTTACTGATAGTCTTCTTATCTTCTTGTTCTCTCTTTTAGCGTCATTGGTAGTCAACTCATTTGTCGTTCTCCGATCATTGCTCATTTCGGCTTCGTTTTGGATCGGAGAACATCCCGCCCGAATTATCCACGATCAACGCGAATCTGATCGCCTCATTCTCTTGAAGTTCGATCATCTCTGTCTATCTTTATCTGGCTCACACCAGTCCAACTTTTCTCGACCTTACAAAAATCTGATTCTTGAAATTCGGGCCAGGATTTCCTACCTACTTCAACTTTAACCCTTCTTCTTTTTTGTCCCTGTTCATGTTGGTTGAACCCTTGTCAAATATCCATAATCCGGCGAATAAGCCAACAAAAAACACAAAAACTGACATATTGAAACACCTTGAGTACAAGCAGTCGCTCCCGTACCGCAGCGCTTTCAGGTTTTCATGACTTTTTTTCTTTTACGCATTTTTGAAAACCATATTTTCTCACACAACACAATCGATAAAACCTCACCAAGTCGTTCGCCCGGATGGAATCATCGCTTCGATGGGTTTGGTTGCCTCAGAGGAATGCCGATTGTGGCCCTGTAAATTTTGTCCGCCAATTGCTAATCAAACTACTTGTGCTACATGACACTGGAATCAAAGATACCATTTGTATAAGTGAGCATCTCAGCTCTCAAACCACCCCTTCTTCAAATTGTTGGAGAGTCGATCCTTCTCCGGCTTGAAAACATGTTGTAAAAAACCATGCCTTCAACATCCCTGCCGGCTGGCTGCAGCCCCCGCCTCAACAGCATAACTGACATGCAGCTAAATTAAAGTGAAACTTATTATCAAGTTATCAAAGGCAACTCAGAAGCCAGTAAACTGGCTACATTCTCTCCTCCTTGGTTGTATATATGAGTGCAAACATGAAGACAGTCTGAGTGAGCCAAAGTAAATTCAAAAACTCCTTCAAGTGTGAGTGATAAAATTGGGAAAGTGAGGAGGTTCTGTTTGATGATAATTTGGTCCCAGAATGGGTGAAAGATAGGCAAAATAATCATAGTTTAATTGTTGAGGTTATGATCCTCTTCAGATTGTTACCTTGAATAGTAAAAATGGTTCCATGGTTTGTGAACAAATTGGATTCAAAAGCCATGTCCCTATCTACCATACTGCTCAGGAAAACAAATCTGTTTTTTTTTTGCTGGTGACTGGATCATCAATTTTTATTCCTTTCTATAATTGTGTTTCTGATATTTTTTCTTTCTAGTTTGGCTCCTTAAATCTTAGCAATAAAAGACCCAGATTCTAAGGATCTGCTGAATAAGTAAGTCCCTTTGGTGAATTTTGAATCACCACAGAGATTACCACAGCTTCACAAAATTTGTTGCCTTTGAGACCCTCCATGATCATAACCATCACACAAGGGATGCACTCTCCTGAGAACCATTCTCACTCATCAAGAGTCCACCCTCATAATGACCAATTCCAGTCATTAATCTAAAAAGTAAACTTTCAATTGTTCAAGTACTGTCCTTGTGTATGAAAAATGAGTTTTGACCTCACAAACCCTGACTTGAACAAGGATACTTACTGCAACTAGCCACATAAACAATAGGACCCTGACATAAAGCAACAAACAGGACTCAATGGGATAATCCAAATCTTACTACATACCGTTCTAAGTGTAAAAATAGAGCAGCTTAAATCATTAGATTTCTGACTCATCAAACCCTTCTCATAGCACTTTGCACCAACACTCAATCCTGTTTACACACCTCAATTCATTGACCCTTGAAACCAATCCTATCATTAATCTTCTGAATAAAAGGATTATACCTTGGTAATCCTGACCATTTTCCAATCAAGTCTCACCAAAAACTCTATCTTTCTCTTCATATCCTGTGATCATCTAGTCTGTTAGCACCTGTATTGAGGTATGAAGTGTTCCTTGTTATGAAACTCTCCTGTCTTTCTCTTATTTCACTATTGATGTCTATCCTATGATCTGAAAATTAAATATTACTTGAGTATTCTCACTCTCTCAGCTTCTAGTTCACCTTTTCTTAAAGCTGTTTTTGTCACAATTACAGCCAATAGTAATAGTTCTTGAAATGACAACTATTCTTCCATATTTTGTTCCTTTAGCCTCATAGACTGTATCAACAGTGGGCCCCCTACAATAATGGTAGTGTTAGCATACTGTAAATCTGCTAACAGCTCAAGATTTTTTTTGTAGCCATCAGCGGATTTGTGCTAATACTAACAGAGCAAGGCCAAAAAAAGGGCCTCACTACACTACGCTAAAGTGTTTCATAGCAGAAAATTGAAACTAAAAGAGCTGTAGCGCAGTGTAACGTAGCTTAGCATCCTGTAGCACTGCTAACACTACAGCATTGGCAGGAAAAAAATTGGCTCCTACAATATACTATTTAGGCCATGTAGCATAGTGTAGTGTCCCACTGTTTCCTGTATGCCAATGAATGTGCTGGAAAGTTGCTAGCAGGACCTTTCAATTGTAATTATTTATTTATTTAATTAATTTTGTATTTATTTAATTCAGGTCTCAAGAAGTGAACCCATACACTTGTCATGGAAAATCTTGCCTTTTCCACCCTCCACATGGGGCCCAGCCTGCTGTTGTGCTTCTATGAGAACCAGATTTTGTCACTGTGGGGCAGCCCTAGGACATGTATGTCAGACTTGTGCAGTTTGGTGACTAAAATTATAAAATCTGGACTGGAATTTTGCTCAAGAAATTTGTGCTTTTTTGGGTCTTGACCGTATCCATGCAATACACATCTTAAATCTTTCATCCATAAGTGCTGAAATGTCTACAAAGCAAGACATCAGCTCCTATTAGAGAGAGGTCTCTGAAATGAGACAAGAAGCAAGAGTTGAAACTTGAAAAAGATGTACAGTTGTGACCAAAAGTATGTATCATGACATACTCCCATATCTTACCCTGGCTAACCAGCAATCCCATCCTGAATTATATCATTTGGAGATTTGAGCAGGCCTTGTCTAGATTTCAGCTAATGAATTTCACTTTCTTCTGCAGGCCCCCAAATCTATGCTTGGGTAAATCCTTACTTAATTTCAGTTTCCGCAAGCAAAAATTTCAAGTCCTTTCACCAGCCAACTTTGGCAGGGCTAAACCACAGGGCGCATAATCTCAGACTTACTTGGACAGGCGGATGCTCAGATCAGAGGTGTAAAAAGCAGGAAACAAATTACATGACTTATCTTCAGCTGAGATTGTGTTTTGGTTGGTTGTTGTTGGGAATATCTACTTTCCATATATATCTGTAGCATGCACAAGGAGTCATCAAGACAAAGCAATAGCCGAGATACAAACGAGGCAGGACGGGCCATTAATGTAAGGGAAGGTGTTTTGATAGGTCTGCAGCAACCTTAGCACCTTCCTGATATTCAAAAAATTCCCAACCGAAATATGAATGCTGATAAAAAAAAGAGCTTAGAGATATAGATACGAGAGGAAGTTGGACTGACTCTAATGACGGATCTTAGTAAGTCGAAGCCAATCTCGCTCTTTCCGCCTGTTTGGATGACATTAGCGATTTTCTTTCCTTCTTCTGTGTAAGCAAGTATCAGCTTGTTAGAGCTTATACTCTCCTCCTCTAACGTTGCGTCCAGAAACATCTTTTGATCGATCTGTAATCGAAATGGTTTCACGTAAGTGCCAACTGATTCTGTTGACGGTTCAAGAAACTGATTTGGGATCGCTGCAACGTACCAGGTTGATTGTTATGACTATGGGGATTGAATTTTTAATTGATAATTGGTCGCCATGTTCTGCATCGGTGTCTTTCAATTCGAAGTCGTATGCTTGAGGTGATGATTTGACTTTTGAGGAGGGATTGCGCCAGAGGAGCCCTTGGATACCGGTCTCTTCGGTCATGTTGTTGTTTGGTATGGAGCTTAACGGGTCGATCTCGCTTGACGCAGCGATATCTGGACTCTTGGTTCGTTGATAACCAACTTCTGCCGTCTTTGGTAACTTCAGATTGCATAGTGCCTTGTGAACGGCAAGACACAATACATCCATCGCGTTTCCCGCTGAGGCAGATATAACTACTGCGTCAATGTAGACTACCCAAGCATGTGTAGACGAAATTCGAAGTTGTTTGCAGGATCCCAACGGCCCATAAATCATGTTCAGATAGCTTAGTGGAAGGATGAAGAAAAACCTTCCACTTCTGAGTGATTGACTAGGCATACCCAAGTAACCCAAGTAAGATGTCACAGATTGTGAAATAGAAATGAAAAAAAAGAAAAAGAAATGAACGAACGAGAACTAGGAAAAACAGTCAACTGACAAGTCTACTGAGCATTCTATCCTGGCTCCATGAGTATCAAAGGCCCTCTCTTCTACTTCCAGCTTGCAGCCCACGATGACGTCGGTAATAATATGGTCAGAAGAAGTTTTGAGTTGGCAGCGGGCACTGCCGTTGGACTGCAAAGAAACATTATCAATCAGATTGATAGGGCGATAGCCAAACGGAGTGCGACCATCAGATCGTATCGGTGGATTGTTGGTCGAGCATAGCGAATCGGCGAAGAAGGCTGCCTCGGTGGTCGAAATCATTATGGTCGGAATGGCACTGGCCGGCTGAGGGCAACTGGTCGGGCTGACGCGTGATGCTCCTTTCTTCTTGGTTTGATTTTATCTATTTGCTTGTAGGTAGTCTGATACTTATGATTCTTAGTTTTACAATGCTCATAGCGCAATTGCACTTGAAAAAGTCTCCACTAATAAGCTTCGAGCTCTTCACCAGACCATGAGGTATATGGCCTCACCAAATGTGAGTTGACCGTGGAGACCTACATAACCCAGTCGGCAGGTTACTCGCCCAGTGTCCACCACACAGCTGCTAACATTCTGTCCCTACGTTCGACTCCCCACCTCCTCGCTATCTGGTGCCCACTGCAGGGTTTCTGCGTCATTACCTCCAGTGTCAAGAGGAGCTCCATGCGGCCTTCAATTGTCCTCGCCGTCCTACTGGAGGCCATACTACCGACTCGCTCCTACGATGACCAGGAGTTCCGCTTAGACTACTGTACGAAATGCGGAGCTTGGAACGAAATGCATGCCGAGCCCATATCCTTCAAATCTTCAAGAGAAACAAGCAACCCCATCAAGTGCGACACCAAACTCTATTGCCGTCACAAAACCTTGCAAAATGAAATGAAATTAAATGGACCAAAAATGGCAAAACCTTTCAGAGAAAGATAAAAATAGCCAAAACTAAAAAAGACTAATAAAAAAACTAGAATAAAGTAATCAACAAGGTTCTTATGGACCTATTTATTTTTCAATCACTTTTCTTCTAGTGATCAGTTTTATATAACATATTTCTATTTAGTATAAAAAAAGAAAAAGAAAAACAATAAGTAAAAAGCAAAAAGCAAAAAGCAAAAAAAAAAAAAGAAGAGGCATCTGTGGTTCTGGGATGGGGTGCAACTGTTGTCCCCAACCCCAGAGCCTGCTGCTGGAGATGCTCTTACCACTAACTTAACACAAGCCCACCCTTGGGGGAGGCGCCGGTACCCCGCGGGAGCGCCTCCCGAAGGGAGGACTTGTGCCAAAAGTCCGAATTCTCGCGTGAGCAGTTTTGGGCTTTTGGTGGCACTTACCTTTGCCCTGCTGTAACTCGGCCCCCTTTCGACCAAAACTCTCTATTTTGTATATAATGGTAGGCACGGATGTGGCCTTCAATCTAT
>SMGU01003915.1:0-18820 GCA_004348175.1 Puccinia novopanici
GATACCAACAGAGGGGTATTAGGATTGGGAGGGATTTGTGGTTGGTCATGTTTGCATGGTGATTGGTCTGGTAAGATTAATTGGCTTGCAGGCTCATAACCTAAGGACAAGAAATGCAGATGTGCTTTTAACAGCAGCAGGCTGATTTTAACACACACAACAAACAATAGAGTCAGGACACTCAAAGGAAGTAGCACACCTGGTGAGAGAAAAGTGAACGAATCAGGAAGAATTGATGACAAGAGAATCTGAGGGATTAATGATGATTGGACTGTGAGTCATACTTCGAACCGGTGAGCGGAGGTTTGGGTGGAGTGAGCAAGATTGGAATGAAATCAAAAGTGAAGATTGAGATGAGAAATACAACAGGGAGGACACACCACCATTGTTTTAATACATCTAGAATCTAGGTTTAGGTTTCAATAGTGACAACCCTAACCATCATTGTTCCACAGCATGGCCATGCAAGTGTTTGCACAGTACTTTCAATACTTGTTTCCAGGTAGAGGGAGTTGAATGCACGGAACAGGATGGCCATCAATGGAGGACTTCCTGTGGCCCAAATTCCTTAATCTGGAACTTCTAAATATAAATTAAAAACTCTGTTAGGTGGTGAAATTTGATGACAGTCAGGTTCCCCCCACCAAACCAAGTTTGAAATTCAGATTTAGCCTGCATCTAAATCAGGCCATCTAGGCTGAGGGGACGTCCTCTAATTCCCAATCAAAATGAGGTTGATGGCTTAAATCCAGTTTTATTTTGAAGAATGGCGCACCTGATTGGACGTATACAACATATATTTGTCTCTCATAAGAATGGTACCATTATGATGCCACTTTTCTGGGAAGAAACCAAAATTTCAATAAAGGCACACAGACTCTATAATAGTTCTTTTTGGCCTTATGCTGATCTTCAGACCCTGATATAAAGGTAAGAGATCAGGGCTTTGTGAGAGTGCAGCCCAAGAGGCAAACAATGCATGAATGGAGAAACAAAGCCACCGAGACGGAAATGGGGAAAACTTAAAAGGGTGCAATGAGTATTCGGGGTGTGTATCCGCGTGGGTGAATGGCGGATCGGATCGGAGTGCCATGTGACCATCGTGGCTGATCCGCTGAAGACATCTCCTGTTGACCGTCCCACCACTTCTCCTCAACCATCTCTTTCGTCAAGCCATCAAGACTTCCTCCGCTTCCGACATGGTCTCTCATCCTCAGCCAGGCCCATCCAACTCTCGCGCTTCCCAGGCCTCCACCCAACGCCCAACATCCGAACCTCCTCAAACACTCAAACTGCTCCTCATCGGCTCCTCATCTGTTCAGTCAACTCTCCCCTCCCCGCTGCTCTCTTTCCTTGTCATTGATGTTGTATCGAGGATGAAAACTCCCCCCCCAAAAAAAAATGAAAACTGTGATGAAGATTGAATTAATCCCCTTCCCCTTTATCTATATTCAACCATTTTCGAAACAAAAAAAACTAGGTGGGGAAGTCATCATTACTGTTGCGATTTACCGATCAAGTGTTTCTATCTGCCGAAGAATCATCAGCGACGATTGGAGTGGACTTCAAATTCAAACTGATTGACCACAAGGGGAAGAGATACAAGTTGAGCATCTGGGATACGGCCGGCCAGGTAAATCAAGACAGCATTTTCAGAAGCGGCTACCCGGGTTGATGGATTCTTGATGGGATATGGAAAGAAGGAGGAACTAACAGATGACAAGCTCTTCTCGACCGCCGCCGGCTTCCTTTTCCGTCTCTATTATAATCTTGATCGGTTTCTTTAGGAGCGATTTAGGACTTTAACGAGTAGCTACTACCGTGGTGCTCAAGGCGTTTTGTTAGGTTTGTGTGTCCTATTGTGCATACGAACTCTTTGTTGAACGAGTGCTTTCAGTACTGATTGTCTTGATCACCTAACAATCTGCCCCTCTCGCCTCCTATGGATTATTACTTATCTCACATACCGAACTGCACCCGATAGTTTATGACGTGACGAATCGAGCGTCATTTGAATCGCTGCCATCGTGGTTTAGTGAACTCGACACCTTTGCGCATTCGCCTCAAGACGTAGTACGAGTGATAGTTGGAAACAAAGTTGACAAGGTTTGCCGGTGGAAAGTTGATACCTCTCTATCCCGCGCCGATACACCAATGACAGTTCTCTTGACCCCCCGCCTCCTGTTGCATGGCTCGGGTAGGATGAATCCAGGACGGTTTCCACTGAAGAAGGCCGGGCATTTGCGAGCGATAACCATGCGATGTTTTTCGAGACGAGTGTGAAGACCAGGAAAGGAGTGGACGAAGTCTTTGAAGCGGTGGTTGACAAGGTACCCCCCCCTCCTCCCCTCCCACCATCTCTCCACGCCCGCAGCCCCTATCCAGTTAGCTAACAACCCAAACCCCACCGGGATTCCACCCCTCACAAGATTGTAGATTCGATTTCGCTTCAACGCACCAGACAGAGCTCCCGTAATCAGTCGAGGAATTTGCCCGGGAGTATTGACTTGGATGCATATAGCGACGATGATCAAGCCGGAAGTTGGTGCAATTGCTAGTCCCGTCCTTGTCTGCTGTTCCTTGGACACCCTTTTTGTTGACCCCCCTCGTCCATACATCTATCCATTTTTCATCATTTATTTATTCGTCTATTTATCCCATCTGAACCTTTGTCCATGCCAGTCGCACTCCTTCTACTTGTAATACATTATAATCGTGTATACTTGTCAGACCTTGCACAAATCCAAAACATTATCCCTTTTTTTATGTCTCAAATCTAGTGTGCTTATGTTGTTCCCTATTTTGATGCAAGTAAAAATTGAGCACTTATTCAACCCAATAATACATCTTGCGCTTTGTCTTGCTGGAAAACAAAAGGAACGCAAAACGTTGGTGACAAGGGGGACCAAACTGGGGTGTGAGAGAGACACGAATGTGAGCCCGGATCGTACCACGTCCGCTTTGGTTGCGGTGGACAGAGACGGTGTAGGCATCCACAAATAGCGTGTGCCAGTCATGCGCGCTGGGCACACACATCACACAATCCAACGGCGTAAACCCCCTCATGAAAGAGACGACACAGCAGCAAGGAACGGCGGGGTGGGAGGATCTAAATACATCTTCAACAAAAACTAAACTAAACAAAGAATGACACAAAAAAAAAAAAAAAACAAGGAAAGAAAGCATCATTATCTTCACTTTTTTTTTTCTTTTCCAAAAACAACCAAAAAAAGAATCAGAAGTGTAAGCACGAGGAACGAGAAGAAAGAGCAAAAAAGGCAGCAAGAGGGGAAAAGCGAGGTCAAGAATGAGCCGGGTGGGGGATGGGAAGAGGGCAGAAGGAGGTCGGATCCGACGGCGAGGGAGATCTTGATGAAGCTGATGAGCTTGAGATGGTCATGAATGGCGGAGATTTCGGCGGAGATGGCTTGGCTGAACGCGGCGGATTTCTCGAAGTTGAACGCGCCATCATCAGCCATCTGATGATGATGATGGGCGACCATGTTGGGCGTGGATGATGGAGGAGACGGTTGAGGAGCTGCCAGGTCGGCCAGCAATAGGTCGTGCTCCTCCTGCAGCTTCACATACTTGTTCAGGTTTCCAGGTTCTCAAACTTGACCAAGTCTAGCGAGTTTTCTAGCTCGATATTGAGCTCCTTAGATTCCTCCAGTTCGGCCTCTAAGCGCTTGATCTCTTCCACCAACGAGCTCTCGCGCTCCTGGTCCGACAGCTTCTTAGTCGCGTGGCTGTGGGCAAGAGGTTCTTTGGTGAGTCGTTGAATCTCTTGCTTCAGCTCCAGTTCTCGTTGATGGGCTTGTTCTAAAGAGGAGGAGAGAGCTGCCAATTGGGATTCGTGTGCAACCACTTGTCCGAACGGCGAGTTGGATGAAATGGAGCGTATGCTGATCCGGGATCGGGAGCGGGGGGTAGGGCCTTGCAGTGAGCCGAAAGAGGGTCGCTGCTTGATTCGGAGACTGTTGGTAGAAGGCGAGTTGACCGGGTGATCGCCGTCGACATTTCACCCCTAGGCATGCCCGTCTGGGTGTTCTCCATCGTCTCGGCCTCGTTCTCCTGGACAATGCTCAAAAAGTTGGCGCGGGCCGAGGCAAGTGCTATTGCAGCCGACTGGACCTCCGGCTTGAGCGGGGTGGTCCTGCTCATCGAGATGTCTGCGACCATTGCCTCCGTTTCGTTCGGGTCCGTCAACAACACGTCCCCTGCCCCGTCCTCCCAATGCAGACCACCCAAGGTGGACATGGTCGAGTAACGCAGCATGTCCGTGACCGACGAGCGTGCCGATCTCGACCGACTGAGTCTGTCGCGCTGGGTGTGCTGCTTACTCAGCGAGGCCGCCAGAGCCGAGATGTGGGAGAATGGCCCATTAGAGAGTCCGGGGGTGAAACGACGGATGTAATCGACGTGTTACTCGTCCGTCTTGGCGGGGTGATCCCTAGCAGGGACTTGGAATTACTGTCGTTGGCCATCGCTTCCTGTTGAAAGGCGTGAGCCATCTGCATGACTCGAGACGTCTTCCTCTTGACTTGGGGTATCGCCGTCGTTTGGCCTTGTGTCACGCCGAGCGAGGAATTGGATTGGTCAAGTATCTGCTTGGATCTTGCCCTGGTCATAGGACGCCTTGGAGTTAGATCTTCAGCGATTGACGGGAATACGATACTTGTCTTTTGCGCAAGACTGGTGACGGATGGTGGGGCAGGGATTTTGGAGCTGAACTGCTCATCTGGGATGGAGGTGGACAAGGCGGTGCTGCGGTTTGGTTTGAAAGTCGGGACGGGGGTTTTTGGGTGTAGAATCGGGATCAATGGTGTCACTTGAGTATGTTTTGGGTTCTGATTCGGAGGCGGGAGGTTCAGACGTGGGTGCAAGACTAGAGGATGACGAGTGGGCTCGAATGGAAGATGGAGCCTTTAAGGTGGAGGTTTTCTTAACTCTCAATCGTTTTGTCTCAGGATTTGTGATATTTAGGGCCGCGAGAGTTTGTGTCGCAGGTGTTGGTGCAGGAGTTTTTACCGCAAGTGCTGGAGCAGGAGTTTGAATAGAAGGTGTTGGGGCGGCTCTGGGCAAGCGACTCTTGTTATCGCGTTTGATCATAAGAAGAGGAGTTTGAGCGGGAGAAGCGAGGCCAGAGACGAGTTTGAGAGATGAGTTGCCTCGACGCAGGGTAGCAGGAGTGTGGGGTTGAGGAATAGCCTTGGATTGTGCGGGCAGCTTCAGGCGTGATGGTTTGACTTGTGAGACGGATGACGTGTTTTTTAACATGATGGTTTTTGTGGCTTCATGGGGAGTAGCGGCAGCTGTGTGAGTTGGTCGCCGGCCGATTGTTTGTCCGTTGGAGCGGGCTGTGTTGAGAGTGCGACTCATCTTGATTTTATGTCGCGTATGAAGGGGCTCTTCCGCACGCGATGGATGGATGGATGGAAGGTGAGAATGGGCTGAGTAGCTCAGTGAGAATCTGTGTCAAACAAAGGCGACAGTAGTTGATTGGCAAAAGATACTCACACGAAGCCAAGTCACGTTGAGCTATTAGGATTGGCGAGTCGAGTCAGGTCATGTCGTATTTATTGGTCAAGAAGGAAAGAATCGAGTGGGAATAATTTATGACGAGTGAGAGGAGTCGGCCAAGTCGTCAATGGTCATCGACATCGACGCATACAGCCACATCACGTCATCACCCCAACAACAAAGAGAAGGACTGCCAACAAACCAATCACCCAACACAACCACACACACAGTGGGGGAGGGGGGCAGGAAAGAAAACAAACATTCGAACGTATTTATGCTCTTTTTTTTTTTTTTTTTTTTAAGTGTAATTTGGCCTTTGGCATTGCACACTATGAATCTAACTAACATCATCACCGGATAAGATCTAACCAAACAATCACATGAGGAAAAGTGACTAACCAAAACAGTATGAATAGAGGAATTTAAGAAGAGAAAACAAAAAAAAAAAAAAAAAAAAAAAAAAACCAAGCTGGCAAAAGGGAAAACAACTAGAAAATTAACAAATCAGGAACCAAAAACACCCGGAAACCGGGTAGTCGCCTTGAGGAATTGGATAATCGGTTCAGCTGCCTTTGGACAGCTCAGGAGAGGGTGGAGTTGATCGGGGTGGAAAGGAATCTTGCGTTGTCGAAGTGCCTTGCGAAGAATGGTCCTCTGTTTCTTGTGCGCCTCACAGTAATTCATGAGGTGTGAAACAGTGTCTCTACTGCCACACAAAGGGCATAGGGGATCCAGTTGTCTGTTAATACGGAAGAGGAAGGTTTTCAGTGTACAATGACCTGAGCTTAATTGATTTAACAACGAGCTTTGAGCTCGTGGCAGAGAAGAAGCCATTGGCCGTCCTGGTTTTAGGCCTTTAGCCACCCTCGACAAAGCCTTCTTGGAGTTCCCGTCTATGTGAAGAAGAGGTGTGTTGTCATCGTCGACCGCCTCTTTCGCCAGCTGATCCGCTGTCTCATTGCCGGTGATGTCTCGGTGACCGGGACACCATGCCAAGACGATCCTCACTTCGGGTGGGAAGAGCGAGGCTTCCTCCAGGATTAGCTGAAAGATCCGCTGCCCGGGCTTGGGGCCTCCGGTTGCCTCGTCCTGACAATAACTCCTTTGTTGTCGATAAAGATATAAATCTTTTGGATCCGATCCTCAGTGACATAAGTTGTGGCCAGCCTGAGCGCCGCGAGGAGACCAGCTGCTTCACTTTCATGGTTTGATAATGTTGGGTTATCCCCAATAGAAAGGGCGTAACAGGTTTCTTTGCCAGGGCAATACGCTGCCCCAGCTCCACCCTTGTCGGGGAAGAACGACCCGTCGCTGAAAATCAAGAGGGAAGAAGGATCCGTGCTAAACTCAGAAATTAAAGACTTAACAGATTCCAACGCGTCCTCTTTTCCCATATCCTCATTCAGGTACTCGAACCGATCCGACTCTTCCATTCTCGGGGGAACCACGATCAGCTCCGGTTTGAGTTTCAGAGCTTCGTCCACCAACTCTCGAGCCAAGCCTGTTCTTGCTGCATCCGGGTATCGTTTGTCCGACGCGGCCCTACTATTTAAAATCATGCCTCGGACAGTCTCATTTGGGCATCTCTTAACAATTTTCCTATAATAAAATGCTAATGTAGACTTAACAATGTCGTTCTTTACAGGCGTGGCCGGTGATCGTCTCGCCAGAAACTTGTTTGTTGTGGTTTTGAAGGTGCCCAGGATGAAATTTCCTGCCAATCGGTCAACTTTGGTCGCCAGGGCCTCGACCTTCCCAGCATTTGCTTTGGTTGCCCATAAAGCCGATCCGTAGGTGATCCTGGGGGCTAGAACACACTTGATCAGCTTCAATCTATCCGCCTCTTTAGCCCCGAATTTGGAATTCCCAAAAATAGCAAGTTGCGTCAGCGTCTTGGATGCCTTTTCCCCAAGACCTGAAAGTTCTTGTTGAGTAGGAGCTTCGAGTCAATCCAGACTCCAAGCCACTTCACCTCGTTAACCGGCCGCAAGGAGTGAGCGCCAAACGAGAGGCTCCTGCTTCCTGTTTTCTTTTTCGCCAGCCAGAGGAATTGCGCCTTCGCCTGATCAAAAATTGCACCATGAGTGGTTCCCACTCGAGTGAGCGGATTCCCTCACGCCGTAGTCCTTCATGGGCTTCCTCCTCTGATTTGGCCGCCACGAGGTGGACCACGTCATCCACGTAACCAATGGAAACCGTATCTGAGTCAACTGAGAGGGAGTAGTTCAGTAAGGTGTTGTTGTACAGGATGTAGAGGATGACCGAAAGTGGGGACCCCTGAGGGAGGCCGATGTTAACGTCAAAGACTCCAGAAGTGAAATCCCCAGCCTGATCGTAGTCGTCCGGTTACTGAGAAAATCCTCGATGATTTTGACCAGATATGTTGGACACCTCATCTGAAAAAGATATTTAATCAGTCTGGCGGGGTGTACTGAAGGGTACGCAGATTTGACATCAAGGAAGAGACCAGCCACGACTTTGCCCTCCCGCCATTTTGCCTTAGTCCAATGCTCCAAGGCAAACATGGCATCCTCGGTACCAGAGCATTTCCTGCCGCCGAAATGTCCTTCCGCCAAAATGCCCTGTTCTTCGGCCCAGGTCGTTAAGCGTCGAGAGATGATAAGTTCCATGATCTTGCTCATGGAGCTTAGGAGAGCTATCGGTCGGTAAGCGTTTGGATTGGTATAATCCGGTTTACCCTGCTTGCGGATTATGGCTGTCACTGCACACTTCCAAGAAGCAGGAAAGGTGCTGGTGGAAAATGCTTTGTTGTACAGATCAACAAGTCTAGGGGCCAGCGTAGGAGCGAGGAACTTAATAGTTTCATTTGCTATTCCATCGATACCCGCTGCCTTCTTGGGTCGAATCCGCTCGATTGCTGCCTTCACTTCCTTCTCCTTCACCTTCGGGTACGTGACAAAACGTTGATCCCGGGAATGATCCACATCAGTCAGATTGATCGGGACTCCCATAACAGAAGTTCCTTCAAAAAGTAACTTAGCCTGTTGATCCTTCTCTAGAACAAGTAGTCCTTCCTTGTTCTTTAGGGGAAGAATGTCACCCCCTGCGCGTTTGTTGGAGAAACGGAGAACTCGATAGAGGTCATCCTCACCCGGGTCTTCCAGAAGCCTGCGCCAGGATTTCTGTTTGAGGTGGTGTACAAGCTGTAAGAAGTAAGCATTCCACTGCTTATAACAATCTAAAGCTTCGGGTGACTTAGTCAAAATCATCCATTTGCGCGCCCGATTCCGGATCTTGACGACAGGGCCCAGCGTCTCTTGGCACCACCACGGTTTGGAGCGACTGGGGTGATCCCGAACTCGGCGCCCTAGAGATTGTTGCACGGACTGGACAGCAGAGGTTAGCGCTACTGCCTGTTCATTCACCGTAGACATTCCCTGATCCCAAGAGAGCAGAGACTTATCTAAGTCGATCTTCGTGCCCTTTGCCTCGAGCCTCTTCCAGCAAGGAAGTTGCCATCGGAACGCCGGTTTGGGTTTCTGGAGGGTCAGGGAGCCCACCAAAGCCTGGTGATCGGAGCCGTGATTGTTGTTCGAGACGTCAATCTGCCGGACTAACCGAGAACCTAAAAAATTGGACCAAATCAAATCAATAGTGAAACCTTTCCCTTTGGAAGAGAAGAAAGTCGGGACATGCCGGGGAGAGACCATGCGAAAGCCAGCTGGGGACATGATACTGAGCAATTCAATTGCACCAGTGTCATTCTTCCCTCGGCCAGGGGGATTCCAGTGTTTGTGGTGGACATTTGAGTCCATGCACACCAGCGTTGCGACCTGTCGGGAATTAAGATTCTTCAGCCAGTCCTTGAGTGCGGAGAACGTTATAAGTGAGGATGGGGGATTGTAAATATTGAGAAAACGAAAGGGGGGACTGGAGGGTGGAGAGATCTCCACCCCCACTGATACCTGTGACCCTCCTGGGAGCAATTTAACCGTGTTTGAAGGAATCGAAGCTTTGACGTAAATGACCGCCTTGTGGCGGTCATGCCACTTAGCAGGAGAATGCTCGAACGCGGAATATGCTCGCCAGGCGGGATGTTGCGGGGGAGTAAGATCAAATGGGTTAACCCAAGGCTCCTGTAAAATGAGGATGTCGAAATTGAGAGAGGATTCTAATGCGGTTAGCGTGACAGCTTTGGCGACGTGACAGTTGAGTTGAAAAAAGGAGAAAAACTTGGACGGAGGGGCCGGAGCTTCATTTGAAGCTTCAATATCTAGGAGTGGGGGATGACAGATGAATGGATTGGGGACGGGACTTCTTCAGGTGATTCTTCGGGTGTGCCTAACATGGAAGAGGGATTCGACGCTTCTCAAACCATGCCGTCTTGAAAGGGCAGGTAGCTTCAAAGGGAGAGTGATCAGCACTAGTAATACCTTCAATTTTGTGTTTAAGGCCCTCCTTGCAGAGAACACAAGAGGTAATGTTACCCATGCCCTCCGGGCATTCAAATGTGATGTGCTTCTCGCCGCACTTAGCGCATCGGGTCCTATCACGGCACCATTTCCCAAAATGGCCCATGCGTAGGCAGTTGAAACATTGAGGTGGTCGCGGTTTGAACTTGGCGGTCCTGTGATAATCATAATTCAAAAAAATTCCGGTCTTTTCAATTCTAATTGCAAGATCCTTGTTAATGAAAGAAATTACTAGGGATCCTGCTGATTTGGGGGAGAAGGCATCATTCGGGCCCAGCCATCTGACCCGTGCCATATCAGACGCCTGAAAATTGTTTTCCGATGCTAGCCGCGCCAGATTCGCCGGTTTGCTGACATCAAAGGAACGGGGCACGCCATGCACCATCACCCCGTAAGTGCTGGGGGACGCCTCGAGGTCCACATGGACTTCTTTGGACCACACATGTTTGTGGTCCATCAGCCAGCGTTGTTGGGCCTTGTTCTCCGTGTAGAAAGAGACGTCGCCCGAGGGTAACATGCTCACACCTCGAATCGTGACTGCCTTGCCTTCGGTCTTCGCGTCGATTTTCATCAGGGCCTCGTTGGCGCGTTGGACAAGGGCCTCACGCGGCACATCTTTGAGAGTTGTGTTCGCAGGATTCGAGTGAATGATTACCCTCTTGGGCTTCAATGAGGCGAGAGTTTGGGCTGTTGGGGGCTTCGTAGTCGGGACAGACGCGCCAGGGGCCGCTTTCTGAGCATTCGAAGTCGCCACACTGGCGAAGGACATGGGCGCGTGTTTGGAGGCAGACAGGGGGGATCCAGTGGCCAATCTTTTTTCCAGTTCAGCAAGGCGGGCGAGAATCGGGTTGGCTGTGGCTGAGACCTTAGCGTCAACACTGGCGTTCAGCCTATCAATGGTGTCCTCGAGCCGACGCATCGTCTTTTCCGCGTTGAGCGACATGTCGAGGAGGACATTAAAAAGCCCAGCCGGGATCCTGACATCGCCCGACGCGTCCCGATTGCTTGTGTCACCAAGGATCGTTTTCAACAGCATGTGAAGCCCTGTTGAGGGCGGCTCCGTGAGTGGTCGCGTGGGGGCGCGTTGGACGCGTCCTCGACCATAATTTCGTCGTCCATGGCGGACGCGGCTGGGGGTCGAGCTGGATCTGGGGGGCGGGGGGGGAGGGGAGCATTAGCTGCTCAGGGAAGGGGGGGGGGGGAGAGACTTTCTGTGTTAGTAGGGGGTGTGGGGGGTGATGTGAGTTGTGTTGCTGAATTGACGCGTGTCAGGGGTAGAGACGTAGTGGTTGCGGACAGAAAGCGTCACTGATTTATGCTCTTGCAGCTCAACTTGAGAAGGCTCTAGGGAAACACTCTTCATGGAATCTCCTGTGCGAAGTTTAGTATCAGCCATCCTGTCACAGGTTGTGACAGATGAAAGTCTTGAAAGGAGTTATTTCCTCTTGATTGAAATTAATGATGGAGTTAGAGCTTTTCTTCTCTCAACCCATCTTAGGATTCTGGCACAAAAAAACCTCGAGAAGAAGTTCCAGCCAACTGATCCTGGTTTGTGTCCAACTTTCTATCTATCTGTCTCCCTTCTCACTGTGCCTAAGCTCCACAACACCAATTTGCACACATCAAATTCTCAGCCTGAATCTGTAGCACAACACCTCAACACCTGTAATAGGATGTTTCAAAATTCCCACAGGAGTCCATGAAGGTCTGGAATCCCAGGAAAAAAAAAAAACTTCTGGCACTTCTTCTGCACTCCTGCACTCCTTCCTAGTAAGACCCTCCAGGACGGCCACTCCAGAAAAAAAAACTTCTTCTTTCCTCCCACAGATTTATTTTCCCCAAAAAGTATCAGCACCCTGGCTCCTCTCCACACATACATATACCCCTTCCACATCCAGCATTTTTCCAGAAGCCATCATCATCTTTCCATCAGTCATGCCACCAAGAAACTCATCAGCAAATTTACCTACTCCTCAAGCAACCCAAACCACACCCCAAGACAAGCCCTAATCAACACCAATCCACCAGCCAAAAAAAAAAAAAAAAAAAAACAAGAAAAGAAACATCCCATTCCATGGGATAAATATGGAAATAGCATCAACACCAGCCTCTGAATCCTCCTTGATTGGTTGCCATTGAAGGAAACTAACCAGTGCAACCAAGTCTGGCTTGGCAAATGAAATTCTACTTGAAATGGCAAAAGTGGGGATGACTCATAGGGACAGCAAAGGCATTCAAATAAAGCTTCAAGCGCTAAAGCACTCACACTCAAGGCTAGCAGCTTCCTGATGAACACAGGATCCAGAATTATGTTGGGGCATCAGGGATTGGAGCTGTGAATGTACTGGGGACTCACAGAGAGGAAATTGATGTGAGAATGATTGGTTATTAGGCCGTGTTGTTAGTGTCATATGACACGCGCAATATTACACAAGTTGTACACAATTTACATTATTTGGGGGCACAATGATGTTGAGCAATATGAGCATAATGAAATGGTGATTTTGGTAGAGGAATTGAAATCATATTGCTTTGTTTGTTAAGCACATAATCATTCAAATGCAGTAAAAGTGTCATATGATGCTAACAAACATGGCCTTATTCATCAAGGAAAGAGTAGCTGAGAGAGATGCCGGTAATAATGTAATGAAAGGCTGCTTGGTAGAAGCATAAGCTGGATACAAGCATACAGTCACTAGCTTATGGGCTTTGTATCTCAACAAATTATGGATGAAGACATTGAGAATGGGGTGACCACTCTTCCAAGAAAACGTACCACTTCTCACACTTGGTCTGGCACAGGTGCCTTTTCCAAAATCTGCAAGTATTGGGATGAGTTGCACCCCATCATGGCAATGTGGATATGCACCAACCTACCCATTAAAACAGAGTCCACCTCCCATGAAGTCTCTGGAAATTTTTGGCACACAAAATCTCACTAATACCAAAGTTCACACAACTCCTGGAAACCAAAATTGTTTGCTTACATCCAAGGTAAAATAAAACTGGAAATCAACCTCAATTTCCAACATATGAGAAAAAACAAAAACCTCCCCACAGATGATACCAAAGAGCAACCAACCCCAGCAGACCAAATTTCATCCCTATTGCCAGGAGCCACATCCTCATCTTGGTGCAGAGCAAACAAAATGAAATCTTCCTCAAAAAGTGAGCAACTTAGCTGATCAAATCCCATTGACATCTGTTCATTGTGATCAATGCCAACTTGACTCAACCACTTTGGTGAACCTATCGGACTTTAGAAATCCATGCCTGATTCTTACAGGCAGTGTAGACAGGTACATTACTCATTTGAGAAAAAAGATGCAATGAAGATTTCAGTGGCACAAGAAAAATCAAGTCATGAGGCAAAAGAATTAATCAAACAAGCAAAGATAGAGGAAGCAGATTTTTTCTTCTTCTTTGTTCTCTTCTCAATTATGGATCCAATATAATATTTATTTGGTCCCAATGGAAGCTGATATATCACAGGTAATACCCAAAGACAATGGATATTGATACACCAAGAGAACAGATATATAACTGAAGTATCTATATCCTTCACAAAAGGTAAAGGATATGACCTGCAAGGCCCCATCCCACTTTCCAGCTAAATCTCTAACCCTGCAACCATTGACATCTACATCTACAGTGCTGAAGCCACCTCCTGCTGCTTCCCTGTTGAATGTGCCAGCAATGGACCAAAATTAAGACAAAGAAACTAATATTGGCATCTGAAAAATTGAGGAAGATATATTCCTGTGCATGGCTTGGATCATCTTCACTGAAGACCTAGAGTTTGGAGCAGCCAGGAATCCACCCCCATGTGGAAGTGTATACATGACCTGTACATGGATAAGACCATGGATTACAACTATCTTCACCATAGGAACCCAACATTCATGCCATTCAGGTATTGCTTAAAAGGTGACCTTGAAAATTTATGGAGCCATATTTTCAACCACATCCACAAGTATTTTACCTTTTATGAAAATATTGAAGCTTTGAAATTTGAAAGAAAAGCAAAATATTTTTATTTTTATTCATTTCAGTTTCATTTGATAAGTACCAATTGATTTAAATATGCTAAATTTTCAATAGAGAATCAATTCCAAGGTTGTAAAATAATTTAAACTGGACCATTTTTGGTCTATTCTCATCCACTTGGAAAGATGATATTGACTTAATAGCAGTATCAACTCCTGATATCAAACATTATACATAGAACCTATGGGTTCTTGGCCATAGGCTTGGATAGAAAATCCAAAATATTTCCTTCTTTTTTCTTGTCTGCTGCATGGAATTAAGTAGCTCAAAAAAAGAAATTGATTATTGAACACCTCATAAGTTTTATCCAGAATATGCTTCTGCTTTCTTTCTTTCTTATTATTTTTCATACAAATTTTGAGGCAGCAAACCTTTATGCCTCAGATTTGAAAATATTGGACCATCTGCTTTGTGATATTTATTTTGAGGGGGAAGTTAGATTGGCTATATGCATACAAAGTAGTGTGAGATTGTGTGTTTTGGTGGCTCATGAGGCCTGTGATGAAGGAGGTATAAGGGAGGGCAGAATTTTTCCAAACTGATTAATTGAATGTCCCAGTTGAGTGTTTATGGGGCATCTGAATGTGGGTGTACATTCAAGTTGTTGGAAGATTATGGTATTTCAACAAGGGTTTGGGTTAAATTCCACTGTGTGAGACAGGCACCTGGCAATCCAGTTTTGCTTAAGACTCTGGTAGCTTCTGTAACAGAAAATTATTCAGTAAACATAATGTAACTCCCCCGGGGGAGTTACCTTTATCACATCAAGATATTTCTTACAAGATTGTATGTTACCTGGATCCAGAAATTAGCTGGGTACCATTGAGTTACACTATGTTAAGTTACAACTAAAATCAGGTATGTTACAAAATACTCCAGAGTTGGATAAAGGAAAATGGTTACAATCCCCAAAAATCCCACTGTAACATAAGGGAACGTATTGTTGGGACCTAGGTAAAATGACTGTACTCAGCTGCGGCTCAGCCAACCAGAGGAGACTCATCCATATCCTCCAGGGCACTGTGGCCCAAATCTACACCAATAATATCTGCTATCACCACTACAGGTTATTAGCCTGCAATACAAGCTACACTGAGGGTTAAAAACCTTGCCAATATCTCATTCCATATAAATCAAAATCAAAATCCTCCAACTTCTCAACCAACAATACATTCCATGGTCCCCCTTTACACACTTATGTACCTATATGCAAAATCCCTATTAAAACAAATTATTCTTTGCTTCAAGGATAGTTGCCCTGTCTTAAATGGCTTTCAGAAATATTCAACTCTTCCTTTCCAAATTAACTTTTTTCTTACGCTCAGCTCTATCACTGCCTTTTTATGGACCTGCGGCAATTCCAGGTTATTCTCAGATTAGTTTTCAAGAAAATCTCCCTCATTGACCATCAATGAAGCAACCAACTCAAACCTCTTTTCTCTGGACGCAACAGGCAAATTTGTGATGATCACAACCCGCACAGTCTGGTCTCTTTTCGCTGGAAGAAACAGGCAAATTTGTGATGATCACAACCCACACAGTCTGGTGATCAAGATGCATCCTCCCCTGTAAATCAAACAAATCACTGTGTAGTACATCTTCCTCAAGGCCCTAGATCAGGTGAAGAAGCCCTCAAGAGTTTAACTTCACTATCTGTGAATAAGCTAGATGAAGGCAAGAGAAATGAAAAACCCCACATGATTGAAGACCCTGAGATTGTTTCTGAAAATCAGAGTGGCATTGAGATCAAAAGTGATTCACCTGAACCTACCAATCAAGTAGAATATAAAACAAGTGCTAGTTATGAAGCAGAATAAGTTACCACAATCACCAGTTGACCTGATTTCAACATCAATGACTACAGTACCCAAAACATGAAGAGTTGGGTCAGCACCATGTCACTGGATTATTTTGATCTTCTCTGCAATGTTAACAACAAACCCAAATCAACTGTTTTTGTCAATAAACTTTTGCCACCTTAGATCAACAAAATGGCATCCTACCATACAAACCTGCTGAATGTTGGAATTCTGGACTCTTTATTCTTTCTCTTCTCAGCCCTTAAAAAATCATAAGAATATTGATTGAAAAAAGCCTGTTGACTAAGATAGTATGGATTCAACACCAGCTAGTAGCAACGGTGGGCCAGCTACGCTACCTGTAGCGTTAGCGTAGCGTAGGGTTAGCTTATTAAGCTACGCTACCTTAAAGCTACCGTTAGCGCTAATTTTTGACAACTAACGCTACAGGATTTTGAAAAAAAGAAATTGTAGCTTTAGCGTAGCGTTAGTTGTGCTCCCCAAAGTACAACTAACGCTAACCAGATTTCCCGTTAGCGGTGTTGTAGCGGTGTTAGTTGTCAAAAAAGCTACGCTAACAAGTAGCGTAGCTTTTGAATCAGCTACGCTACAGGTTAGCGTAGCTTCAGCTACGCTAACGCTACATGTTAGCGTAGCTTCAGCTACGCTAAAGCTACATGTTAGCATAGCTTCAGCTGCAAGGTGGCTGTATGAGCTATGCTAATGATTATGACATTGATTTTGGAAATGGAACTGGTCTGTAGCATGAGTTTGACTAGCACTAAGCCAACCAAGGAAAAACAAGTCAGTCAAAATATCAAAATAAAGTGGACGTTCACTTTTTTTTTTTTTTACTTTTTTTTAAAAAAAAAAAAAAAAAATTTTAATTAATTTTTTTTAATTTCTTTTGCTTTTTTAATTCTTTAATTTTTTTTAATTTTTAATTTTAATTTTTTTTTTTAGTTGTAGTGTAGTAAAAAAACTTAGATATGTGGTCATAATTGGTTCTATTAGTATATCTTGAGTCATAATTTGAGCTTCCTGAGGTGAGGTGTGGTCCACAGGGCTCAATTGGCATGATCGTTCTGCCTGGATCTAATTGTACCCAGTGGATCACATTTGACCTCAGACAGATCAAATTTTGACTCTTGCTCTACCATATGAGAATAAAAACCTTGAATAGCAACATCAACCATGACTAAATGTCTTAATACATCAATCATTTAAATTATTAAGCTCATTCATTCTCTTTCATCACATTTTATTTAAAACTCATTCATTGTTTGTCTTTCAATCACTCATTCTTTTTCATTTCTAACAGACTACTCAATTCCAGAGTACTGGGGTCAGTTTGGTGCCCAGGAAAGGTATTGAGAGTCTTAAAAGTCTAAATCTGGTCGATCTTTCACTTCTCCTTTGAAATTAATTTAATCGTTTTCATGTCTAAAAGACAATTATTGAGTACTGGGGTCAGTTAGGTGCCCAGGAAAGGTATTGAGAGTCTTACAAGTCTGAATCTGATTGATATTCAAGTTCTACTTTGAAATCAATTTGATCGTTTTCATGTCTGAAGTAGTTCTCAATTCTGGAGTACTGGGGTCAGTTAGGTGCCCAGGAAAGGTTTTGAGAGTCTTAAAAGTCTGAATCTGATTGATCTTCAACCTCTACTTTGAACTCAATTTGATCGTTTTCATTTCCAAAAGACTTCTCAATTCTGAAGTACTGGGGGTCACCTAGGAAAGGTAATGAGAATCTTAAATGTTTGAATCTGATTGATCTTCAAATTCTAATTTGAACTCCATTAGATTGTTTGATGTTAATAATCTATTTGATTTTTTGATTTTGAAAATGAATCTATCTTTTATCACAAAAATCTTTGTCATGTGTTTGTTTCAGTGAGTTGGTGTAGAGTAGCGGCCCACTTTTGATCCTAGCATTCAGTTGTTAGCTATTTGTTAGTTCTGTAGCGCAGCGTAGCGTAGTCCCATTAAGCTACGCTACGCTGTCTGTTAGCTGGGAAAAAGCTACGCTACAAATTCTTCAAAATTCTGTTAGTTCAAGAAAAGCTACGCTAACTGTTAGTGTAGCAGAAAATATTCTCAACTAACGCTACAGAAAAATTTCAAGGAAAATTTTCCGCTACGCTAACTGTTAGTGTAGCGGATGAATATCTCAACTAACGCTACACAAATTTGGAAGAGAAAAAAAAAACGCTACACTAACGGTTATCGGCCATGTAGCGTAGTGTAGCGTAGCGGCCCACTGTTGCTAGTAGTCATTGAACCATTTTTGAGTAGTTGAAATCAAATAATTCTAGTCTCATGAATATTTCATTTGGATTCTCTTTCTTGACTTTGACAATGGTAGAGGTTTTGATGATGCTGGGAACTATGGATATGACTACTAGCCAACCACTCTATCCTCTCCACTATTCTTGCTTATTTATTCAACAACCAATCCTGTTCTTTTCATCTCTTCTCTCAAACCCATTTTAAGTAGTCAGAACTCCCTGGCAGGTGTCTTTGAGCCTTGCCAAGGGTGTGTGTGTTGTGACCTAGGTCACATGGCTGTACTTTGCTTCCTCCGGGACACTGTGACCCAAATGTAAACCACTACTATCTGCTCTCACCACTACATGCATCTTCCCCAATTTTTGACAGGAACCATGATATGAAGATCACAGAGAAGTTCCAAGGCAGCCTGGCCCACATAAGAAACACCATTCATTGAAGAGACAGGCAATTATCTGCTGCTTGCTTAGGTTTTGCCTTATCTTTCAGGGGATCACCACGGCTGTAATTTTAACAGGGCAGGAGGAATTTGTATGCTCCTGGGACACCAACAGATCAATTGCTGGGACAAGGCATGACACCACTTTGGTGTCATCTTGTGGGGAGTTGCACATATTTGCTGGGTCCATTCCAGGAGAGGCCTGTAGAGGCTACAAGCCAAGAAGAAGCTTAACCAAGGTTAATTCAAGAAGGCTATCCTGGATAGTATTGCTAGGCCACAGAGAAGGAG
>SMGU01003920.1:0-22861 GCA_004348175.1 Puccinia novopanici
AAAAAAAAAAAAAAAAAAAAAAAAAAAAAAAAAAAAAAAAAAAAAAAAAAAAAAAAAAAAAAAAAAAAAAAAAAAAAAAAAAAAAAAAAAAAAAAAAAAAAAAAAAAAAAAAAAAAAAAAAAAAAAACAATAAAATGTAGATATAGAAAAACAAACCCTGCAGATTTATTAACCTAATGAATCTCCACTTGGCCCATAGGCAAGCATCCTGAGGGCTGCAGTCGTCTTGTGATGAGGTGAAAACCAAGCTTGAAAGGGGGGTTCCTATTCTGGATGAAGTACTTGTTGAAGTGGACCATGGTGCTGAGGATGCACAGGAAGAATTCTTGCTGCATCTGGAATTGGTAGCAAAAAATCAAATCAAAGTAGGTTGGTTGCTTGTTAAAGGAATAATTGCCTAAGGCCAGAGAAGACAGAGGAGAGGTGAGCTGGAAATCAAGAGCAGAATTTCCTCAGGGGCTTGGATCAACAAAGAGGGGGGCTCAAGTAGAGCATGTCTCAGTTTTATGGGCTCAGAACCAAGTAAGGATGTATTTCTGAAGAGAACAGGAAGGAATACAATGTGAAATGGGGCCTGAGTTGAGAGCCTAATATTCAAAACAAAAGAAAATCAAGAAATGTAAAAAGAAGGAAGCCCTCTTTGGAGTGTTTTCTCATCTCTAACACTTTTCAAAGTCCTTGGTTGAATGTCCTTTCTCCCAGGGGTGATCTTCCTCTAGGTAAAGTTTCACAATTCATGGATTGTTTGATGAGCTTGTAAGTGAGGTAGTCATTGTCATTTTTCATGAAGTTCAAAAGGCTGACATGGCTCATGGTGCCAGTGGTGGTGGTGACACAAAAAACAGACTGCAATTTGGTCAATGTTGGGTTATGGCTTGATCACAGCCTTTCCACCCCCAGCCCAATTGCCAGTCTGCTGTAGATCAGGGGGTGAAAGGTGTGTGATATTTACGTGAAATGTGGTCACTGCCTGCTAAAGTGGTTGGCCCATGGGTGCCATCCCCACTCTGCTGTGGATGCTCTAAAGGGTTTGCAAGGGAAAAGGGTAGTGCAGTCACCCAGTTGGGAAGGGGTAATGTCTGCTGGGATTCAAACACCTTTTGTTGTAGCCTCACGTTACATAAGATGCATGTGGTCTACACTTTCCAGAAAGTCATGACACTTGTCAAGAACTTTCCCTAGCTATGACATTATTTTCTCTGTTTCTTGACTCAACCTCATCAGTCTGTGTATTTACATAATTCTATGCATATAAATACACATTGTTTTTCTCTTTTTATTCCTTATCAAAATTCACTCTATCTTTCTCTTACATATAAGCTTCTATACTTTCCATTTTTGATCATTTCTATTTCCATACTAGCTTTTATTTTCATGTTTTCTCATATTTCCATCTTTTCACATCAACCAAATAATGTACTTAGTTTTTAGACCCACATAAACCCTGCTCATCTGAAATAATGGCCAAACTTTGGACTTGAAATTATAAGCAGCTTTCACATAATAGGGCAGTTCATGAACTGCTGCTTTCAAGTAAGGCGTAGTCCCGAACGGCGGGGTTCGGGGTCTCGCCCCGGGGCATTGGCACGGGGTTCAGGGTCCGGGATGCACCTCTGTGCACACCCCGAACCCCGGGGTTTTTTTGGTTAATCGCGGCAAGGGTGAGGAAGCGACCAGAAGGGCCATGGCACAACTTAAATACTTTTTTTTCTTTTTGTTTCATTTCTCCTATGTAATTTATTTATTTTTGTTTCATTTATCTTCGTGTATTTCATTGGTTATATATCATTCTGTTGCTGTATATGAGTAGGGAGCTGGGAGGTCAAAATAAAAAGATGAACAATGAAAATAAAAATAATAAAGAAATTTATAAAGGCCCATCAAAATTTTGGAACCAATCCTTCAAGCATAGCAGCTCCTCAACAGTCTTGGGCTTGAGAGATGCTCGCTGCCAAGATAGAATTCGGTGTCCTTTTGAAAACACCCGTTCGGAGGATGCACTTGTTGCTGGGATGGCCAAGTAACGACGTGCCATCAGAGCCAACCGAGGGAAAGTCGTCTGGCGACTTGCCCAAAAAGGGAGGATTTGTACGCCATCCATTTCAACATCTTCATTGAGATATCGTTTGATCTCGCCTCGGATGCCATTAGAGTCGGGGGGGGCTTGTTCGTACAAAGCTGAAGAGAAGAAGCTTTTCTTCTCGTGTGCAACTGGCTGAGGTATGCTTGGCTGCTTCATGTTGGAATTGAAAGACGAATCCATCGCGCAAGCAGCGGTCTCGAATATGTTGACTGCCTCATCAAATGAGACATGGTAGTTTTCATTGATGAATTGGCTGTGCTTCTTCCAGAATGAGGTCTTGAAGTGTGGGTCCAACACCATTGCACAGATGTAACTGGGTTTCTTTAGGGCTTCGGTAAGGTATTGGTGAAGCTTGGATATCATCTCTTCTGCAGGTTTGATGAGCTGGAGTTGATCGTAAAGGCCTCGGCGGATTGTGTGTAAATGTTGAATGAGAACGATGTAAACAGGGAGCGCAGTATTTAAAGTGGGGTACTTTGATGCACAGAGCATCTCAGTGGCCTCACTGAGAGGCTCGAGCAATCACATTATTCCTCGGGCTTGGTCCCATTCTTCGGGTTGAAGGAGGAAGCTTGATGTCTCGTTGTTCTGGTTACAAAAAGCTGTACAGCTTTTTTGAAGTAAAATCGCCCGCTGGAACATGGAGAACGTTGAGTTCCAGCGGGTGGATACATCAATTTCGAGGCACTTAATGCCTTGCTGGAATAAATCAGGTTGACATAAATTGACCGTTATTGCGAATCGCTCTCGACGTTGGGGGGAAAAGCGTACCCATGTGCATAAGCCATGGATACGCTTCAATATAGTTTTGTGATTAACTGACTCGCCATCGGGACGAGTCGTAAGAAATCCAATATTCATTGGATTGTCGTCATCGGTTGAATCGTCATTCTGATCAAGTGATTGATCGTCCATGGGTCCTAGCGTTGCGATTCCCAATTTAGCTGCTAAATTGATCACATGAGCGATACAGCCCAAAAGCTGTGTGGAGCTGTCAAAGGACGGTATTTGGAGCCCAAGTTCACGACCCATCCGGCCATTTACGGAGGCGTTATCTGCGGTAATTGTGTGTAAGAGGTTGACGATTTCGTAGTCCTTCAGTACATTGTGAAACACCTCAGCAAAGTTAAGGCCGCTGTGGGTGCCTGAATAGAACAAGAGCCACAATTAGGACGCAAAAACAAGAAAATGAAGATTAAGAAAAGACTGACCGTGAATTTGTGGGACAGCTAGAGTGACATCTTTCATTTGAAAGTCTTTATCGATGTAATGAGCAGTGATGGCCATCATGGCTGTGACGTTTGGTGCAGTCCAGGCGTCTTGTGTAAATGATAAGAAGGGCTGGCTGGAGAGGTGATCCTTCTTGATGGTTTCTTGAGTTTGGAGGAAGGTTCGATGAGCATGAGTTGCCATACTGTTTTTGGTGATTGAGTCAACTAGTGGGACGGAAGCTTCATTTAACAGGCGGAAAAGATTTCGGAACGATTTTCGCTCCACGAGGTTGAACGATAAATCACAATCGGCAATCAAATATAGCAAAGCGGCCTTGAGACTCTCGTTGTTGAGCTGAACCTAAGAGGTGATGTGATGTAGGTCAGTCATAGAATCAAAAAAAAAAAAAATGAAAATGAAAAAACCTACTTTAGGGTGCAATGCACCACTTTGGGACCACTTTGCCAGGTCCATGTGGTTGAGCTTAGTCTTCTTGGTGAGGTTCGGATCGGCCAAGGAATGGATTTGGGATAGGTGCCCGTGGAGGTTCTTGGTGCTACCCGTCTTGTCCTTTGTGAGATTTTTGCCACAGATTGTTCCTCGTTTTGTCACGACCTGGCATATGACCTTAGTGGAGTCGGCAGTGGATTCCTTGAAGTGATTCCACACCCAACTCCGCTTGAGAGTGGCTGAGGCGGGTGATTCGGTGTCTTCAATATCAATGACAATGAGGTTTTCTTGATTGGTTGAGCTTCCAGACGCCGGCGGGGAGTGGTTGCTGGATATGGCAGAGACTTTACGCTTCATATCGTGGTAAGTGTAAGAGTACAGGCTAACAAAGGAATTTTTTTTTTTTTAAAAAAAACCCCCCGGGGCATCGGGGAATATCCGACAATGTCCGGGGTCTGGGGTCCGGGCTGGCCATGAAACCCCGTCCCGAACCCCGGGACTACGCCTTACTTTCAAGTGGTGGATTTTATCACCTCTGCTGATGCCGTCAAAAGTTAATTGGGTCAGCAAGCATCAAATGGTGGGTATTTCCACTCAAAGCTAATCAGCTCACCAAGCATAAAACTTGCATAAACCTTCCTGATGCAGGTTCAAAACAGCTGCATTTTTGTAAAAATAGCTGTTCATGAACTGCCCTAATATTTTTCACAGGGATTTCTCACAACCATAAAACCTTCTTGACAATCCCCTGCCAAAATTTCAAACTATGCCTATGAATGAGACTTGATGATTTCAAGCCCCAATTTTGAAGACCATAAATCTGTCCTCCCTTGGGGAGTTTTTAGGAGTTTTCCACTTCATCTTTTTTAGTATACACAATCAGGCTTAACAGGGGGCGGCCAAACGGAGCCTAATTCTCTTGTGTCCGCGCATGCACTATAATCCGATCGAGGTATGGATTTAAAGCCGGCCGGCTCAATGGCCAGGTCCCCAGGAATGTTGGACATGAAGTGTGCTTTGGACTTGAGTGGTCGAATGACCGCAGCTTTTTGCACCAGTATACATGCACTGCAACATATATTTGCGAGCCATCCGGGCGGCTGATGATCGGGCCGGCGTATCAAGTTAAAAGGATATGCCCCGCATGTGTGGGTGTGCGGATTTGAAGATTTTTTATTCATATTTTTTCTCATGCTCCGAGGCTTGGGTCTCTCACGAACCCAACCATTCCGACTGCCATCTGGATTTAGGCTTAACTTTCGGGAGGAGGGAAGCAACCTCCTGCTACCAGAACTCCTAGCTCATCGATTGATTTAAGCATTTTTCTTTCCCTCAGTTAAACGCGAATCGATTACGATGGCGATGGGCGATATGATGAGGGTGAATGTGCATGTGGTCCCGTTGGTCATCCAAGGGATGCTGCTGCATCACGACTGGCGAACAGCGCAGGACGGCAAACGGGCGCAGGATAATCCGATAATCCGATGGGCCCGGATCGGCTTGGTGCCCATCAGCCTCGGCCTGCTCTTCCGCGACCATCTCACCGTCAAACATGATCCCGCATTCACCGCCGTAAACAAGGTCAACCTCGGCTGTATGTTCGCCGGCCAGTTCTTCAAGACCTTCGTCCTCGCCTTCATCCGTCCTTCATCCTCTAAGGAAGCCCCATCTCGCCCGCCTCGTCAAAACCCTCTTCAGGCACTCCTCTTCACTTTCATCGCCGGCCTCGCGCTCCTCTTCACGTAAGCCTTATCCTTTGGTACAGTTTTCGTCCGCTCTAGCTGACACAATGCTTCTATGTTGGAATTTTACATATCAGTGGCAGCTCTAATCCGTCCAAACAGTTCAAGTTAGTAGCTGGTAGCAATACGATCCGCTCGGATGTCGCCTTTCTCATATCGACGATACGGCGGCTGGCCATGTTGAACGCGCTCGGAGCGATCGGGTTGTACGTCTGGATAGGCGTGACCGAAGGGGCGCTAGTGGGACGCTACCCGATTATGGAGCAGTACAAGCCGCAGCTGATAGCATTTGTATGGGGGTTGATTGTGTGGTGTTCGATAGACCTGATAGGGTGTATGAAGAGGATCTTGCTGCTCGGGGTGAAGTGGGCGAACGCGTTCTTATGCCGCTGGATCCCGCTCAATCAACTCGCCCTTTCTAAGGAACTCAGTCTGACCGATCTCGAAGAGACCTGCCCCTTCCACTTCAAGAAGATCCCCCTCACCGCATCCAGTCTCACGGACTTCTGGAGCAGGCATTGGCACGACCTCCTCAAAGACGTCTTCGTTGAGGCCGGCTCTATCCCCCTCACTTCCCTCGTGCTCTGGGCCTCTGGCTCCCGCAAACCTCATCCCAAGTTGCTCAGGCTTTGCGGCGTCATGGGCGCCTTTACCGTCTCGGCAATCATCCATGAAGTCGGTCAGTCGATCATTTCTTTTTCTTGGATTTGGGTAACACCCGGGGCGTATCTCACTGATATTGAAATATCATACAGGCATGTGGACGGTAGGCTCATTCGACTGGCAACTAAGGACCTCGATATTCTTCATAAGCCAAGGGGTGGGAGTGTGTCTAGAGAACTTGTTCAAGAGCCTGACGGGTCGGAGCGTTGGCGGGCCGCTGGGCCGTCTGTGGACCTACTTTTGGCTGGTCCTTTTCGGATCACCCATGATTACCTCGTGGATACAAAACATGGCCATGGACCAGCCCAAACTATCGGCACAACTCCATCAACTCGGCTTCTTGAAGATCCTGCTGACTCCCTTCATCTTGCTTCAGATCCTCTCTTCCTTGCCCTTCCTTTCTGACCGTAATGCTTGAACTACAACAACCGTACACGGAAGCCCAACGTTTTTTTTTTTTCTTTTTCACTTTTGCTTGGCTACCACGGATTTTGTAAAAGTTACTTGTACTACAAATCCTTCAAACCTAGAGTTTCATGTATGGTCTCATTTCCCCTAAGGAGCTCACATCGTTCTTGTCTATTACTATCAGTAGGATGATTGATAAGTGTTCTGCATCATGGGAGGTCAATGTATTTCGTTATGCACATTGTGACCAATCCGCTCTGTTGTGGCTGCGAATTGAAATAGAGTCCAAATGATGATATCTATAACTTTGTGCCACTGGGCGCAATGTGTTGATTTTGTCCTTCCTTCTGTAGTTGGGGAAACTTAAGGGAAATTCCTCAATAGCCTTGGGCCCCTTATAAAAGAACTTCCCCTAGTATGAAGTGTGGCATGAATCACTGCGCCCATTCTCCTTCCTTATCCATCATGTGACCTAATCCACGTGCCTGTGGATAGACCTCTAGGCTCTTTTACACTGCCATCATGAGGAAAGTGGGGTGGTGTTTTCTTTGCTTGATGATTGTTGGAAGAGTCCGGCAAGGGGGCTCCAGGGGTCCTCCCCATTTCTTGACTCCCCCATTATACACAATCCACCAACCCAAGGATCACCAAATCAACTCAAAGACTGTTTCACATTCATCCTAGCCCCATGCACTGTTACAGCCACGCAGCCAGATCTGTTCCCCTCAGTGAAAAAAAACCCTGGTATGCCCAAAACTTTGCTGGCACTGATAACCCAATTAGGGAGATAAGCATGTGTTGGCATGCAGATTCCCCAGAAGAAGATTGACCAGATGGATGCGTTTGAGTGTGAGGGAAACAGACTTGATATGGCAACACCACTCAGCTGTTCCCAGTCAGAGGGTCATAATAGATGAACATCCCCATGAGTGCAGACAAGGACAAGTAAAAAAAACTCTACAAAGTCAATCCTTCCTATAAGACCCTTTGAGGGAAGGATTATTCCCTTTATCATGCCCAATTACCAACAAATTTCCTTTGCCCAATAATAACCATTATATTTTCATCAATCATCTGCATCACCCACTTCAGCTGTTTGATTATCTTGGTTTTTGACCGTTTTTTTTACCCTTGCTTCATTGTTTTCTTCTTGTTTCACCTAGTTGTAATTGAGTATAATTTTTCCACCCACATTGACCTCAGCCTTGCCTTATCTTCCCTGGTGTTACTGGTTTCTTTCAACTCAGACCCCCCTTCAATCTCACCCCTTATAGTTCTATTCTGTCAGAACATTTCCCCTTCCCTCAGCAACCATCAAGTTTGATCTTCAACTTTGACAGCCTCATAATACTCACCATGAAGTGTACCAACCATTCTTCCACCACTCATAATTTTCCCCTCATCAACACCATTTTTTATTTTGTATCTCTTCCTTGGACCCAAGAAATCCCAGCACCTGCTGGTACCTATGTCTATCCTAATGCCTTACACATTGTTTGGAAGGCTGGTGGAATCCCATCTTCTTTCCCGTTCAACCCACATCACTTCACCATCCCAGGCAGTACCCTCCAAGATGCTCAAAATTTCATCAATGCAAGGCAACACTGCAAGAAAAATTCACACAACTGCCTGCAGTTGACTGCATTCAAGTTGCCTTTGTTCCCAAAGGCAAGTTGCATGTCAACTACAGGCAGTTGTCTGAGTTTTTCTTGCAGTGCAAGACACTATCTACTGGGAAGTGCACAAGAGAACTACAAACTCCCTTCCTACAGCTTCTCTGGGCCAAGTCAAAAAAGTTGGCTGTCCACCTGAATTCTACTTCAAAAAAGAATTCAAATGTCCAAGAAATGGTATCCACACTGTGCTCCCAAACTTGCGGAATATTGATCCCTCTCAGAAGTGCAGATGTCAAGCCAGCCTTTGGATCTCCCACCATATCACAATTAGTACCGTCAGCCTTAGAGACAGTCAGACTGTCCAAAATACTTCAATTGTAACTAGAATATTATAATTCTCCATTTTTCTCTTTCATAGAGTTTTTAGAATATAACATAATTATCACCATGATATTCTCCTTATTTTTGTACCCATGTAAAATAAATGAGGTGTAGTGTGATTGTGTTGTATACCTGATATTTTATATACAAATCTTCATCAGGTTAGATTGTTGTTCTTTTTCTTCTTTCATCGTTTCCTCCATGCCATCCTATCTCAATGAAATAAACACACAATTATTCTCATAATAGTGGAGAGAGACTAATCTAAAGTCTCTGTGTTGTGTCCTCCTGTTTTATTCCATCATTGCTTGCATCCGCTCACTGTTGCTTCAACGCAGGTGTGTTACAAGGTTGTCAGATCATTCTCTCAAATAGGCTTGTGTTCACACAAAATACAAATCTTCATCAGGTTCTCGTCAAATTATTCCAAAAATTGCACTTATGCTTTTTTTAAGAGCAATCAGAGAAGGAAACAGCAATTAGAGGATACAATGGTACAGCTGACGTAATTTAAGCAGAGCAATTGCTCTACCAAACTTGGTTTGAGGGCTGATTGTTGCCAAGAAAGAACACTGAGGTATCAGGGAAATACCCGGGTGTTTCAGGGCTTGGTCTTCAGGCTGACTCTCAACCCCCAACCAACACCCAGGACTATGCCCTAGTCATCACTGGATGTAGCCCCTGCTACAATCCTAATACACCTCAGGGGTGCTTTTCCCATGTGATTTTGACTCTCATCTCACTTCCAGACACCTTAATTGCATTTCACCAATATATGAAAAAAGCAAGTAATATTGTGCATGTCAGTTCATCACATCACTACTGCCAAACAGGGCCTCAGCAACATAGGCTAGTGTATCTCCAGAGGATTTTGAATTCTTGTGGGAGGATAGACAGTTGAGGCTTTTAGTTTTGACTTCCAAATGACCCAGAATTCATGTACTAAATTATAATCTGTAAGCAAAGGTAACTAAGTCCCCCATTTTCAGAGTGAAAATTGCGATGAGGAAATCAAATTGACGATGCTGATCAAGATGCCTACAAGAGCCCGCATCAATCGGATTGACCCCACCAGATCTCCCACCTCAGCAGCAAGGAGCTGGAGGATCCTTAAGTTGGGGATGACTTCACATCATGATGACGAAGATATTGCATACTATGTAAATAACCTTATCTCCACATTCATAGGGGTCCATCATCTCACCATCCATTACGTCATTACCACGCGGTCAACAAGCGCACACCCCTTTCAGACGCATCCTTCGCTCTGGAAGAAGCACGCAAGTGGCTAAAAACCATCTCGTGACTCGTAATTGGTTTCGAGGTTACTATTGAGACCCAGCATCAATCACCATGTTGCACACCGACAGAAACATCGACATCATTGGTGAGTACATGCTCGAAGGTTTTGCTCTCGCTGTCATCCTTCCAAACCATGGGTGCTATATTGTAATGGAGTGGAAAGGGTAACGCTTTTCTGTTGTGACAGTTTATGGGCCACTGGTTTCACCGGGAAACTGGTCTGTCAACATCTACAAACGCGATACTTGAATTCCGAAGAAAAGTTGAACTGGGCTATTGGAGGTCGATCCAAGGAGAAGTTGGAGAAGGTCAAATCGGAATTGTCGCTTCCCAAGGATATCCCAGTCTTCGTGGCAGATTCGCATGATGAGAAGGCCTTGCAAGAGATGTGCAAACAAAGCAAAGCACTCGTCACTCTCGTGAGTCCCCCCATTGTCCCGAATTCAACGGTTGTTATCACATTTGAACAGTGACTAACTCTGTGACTAAATATCTTCCCAAAGGTCGGGCCTTATGCGACATATGGGGACAAGTTGATCGCGGCGTGCGTCGCCAACGGGACGCACTATTTCGACTTGACTGGCGAGACCCTTTGGGCCTCTCGTCAAATTTCAAAGCTGGAGAGTCAGGCGCGGGAGTCCAAGGCCATCATTGTTCATAGTTGCGGCTATGATTCGGTACCCAGTGATTTGAATGCGATGCTCGCCGTTAGGGAACTGAAGAAAGTAGCCGGAAAAGACGTGAAGGTCGGCCGAGTAACTGCAGGCGCCACTGCAAAGGGTGGAGTCAGTGGTGGGACGATCGCCAGCCTACTGAACATGTATGATGAAGGTGTCTCGCAACTACGAAAAGCGATGTCTTGCTACCTTTTAAGCCCAGGTGAGCTTGTTTTTCCCCATCTTGCTTGTGGGGTAGACCAGTTCTGCAACCGCTGACGTGGTCAACTAAAAAACAGTGAAGGGACATCAAAAGAAAGACCGTTCGTGGGTTACTAGAGAGAATGGCTTAGTTGGGGGCTTCTTTATCATGGTGAGTTGTGCTCCATATCTTCGTTAACATGGTCACGATAGAATCTTGATTGCGAATCTCCATGACCATCATCTATCGTCACAGGCTCCCCATAATGGAGCCATCGTGCGTCGATCATGGGGCTTGTTGGAAGCCTCCTCCGACAGTGCGGTTACAAATGAGAGATATGGCGCAAAATTCAACTACGATGAATTCCTTGTCACTCCTGGTCGGGTCGTTGGGTTTCTTGTCACCTTTTTTTTCCGGATCTTTGCTTTGGTCATGCTAGTTCCCAAGCCAGATCACTGGTTAAGAGGTTTGGACCTCAGCCTGGGGATGGTCCCGATGAAAGGTAAGCAGTTTAATGCATCGATGAAATTCTCAAGTCCTGAAAAGTGCTAAGAGAATTTTAATCTTTTTCTTACAGGACAAGGAAGAATGGTTGGTTCAAGCACATCACAACGGCTCATTCAGTTGAGGATGATGTTCAAGTAAGAGTCACCATGACAGGAAACCTTGATCCGGTAGGTACCGAGGGTTCAATTACGCGCTTGGCATCTAACTGACACATCTTTGGATCTATAGGGATATGGCTGGACTGCAATTAGCATTGCCGAATGTGCTATTACCTGTGTCAGAGCCCACAACAACCTCCCACCCCTGGCTCAACAAGGAGGATTCCTGACCCCAGGTTCGATTATTTCCATAGAAAAAAATAATCCCTTGATTCCAAGCTTGAATGAAAGTAGAAATTAGGGCGAGGTCTAACATTAATTCTTTCACAGCCACTGCTCTAGGTGATGCGTTGTTAGAGAGGTTGGAATCCACCGGAACAATCAAGATCGACAAGCAAGTTTTACGAAATGATCGCAAAAAGACTAACTAGAATACACGCCCCGGTCGTGCTTTCGGGGTTTCGAATGAATTGATCGGGCTAATGCTTGAGCAGTGACCGAAATTGTACTTGCCTATTTACTCGAATTTTATATCTCTTGCTCCGTCTTTTGTTCACCTGAATGTCTGTATCGGGCGCTCGAATTGAAAGAATAGTATCATCAGCTGCCACTTTCCGCTTGAAATTCATTATCAAGATATCACCCCCTTCTCCTCCTTCATGCTGTTCTCCATCATCGCTGAGTCATGGTGTGCCATAACCCTGCCGATCTTCATGGGACTAGCAGTGCATGTATAGCAGCAATCCTCCGACTGATGTACCAGCTGCTTTACCATAATATCCTCAGATCTGTCCTATAAATTGATCTGAATCAGTTCATAACAAACACCGGGCTCCAGAAAAACACAAGGTTCAATCCAAAGACGAGCAAAGGCTGTCGAAAATCATGGCAGTCTTGCAGCATGCAGTTTCAGTCTAAAACCAAAATCTCGATCTTGGAGGGTATCTTGCCATCTTTCACTGGGTCACTCAGGTTTTCTCCTTCTCACAACTACTCCTTCCCATCTGGCCTTGGTATTGCTTTTTTCGATTTGTCTGATATTCTTTGTGCTCTAATCCATTTTTTGAGTCATCCAAATATATCCCCATTTGATCTTTTACACATGAATGCTTCCTCTGCTTTCTTGAAAAAATTTCAAGATAAACATGGATAGAATACTTGTAACCTCTCCCCCCCCCAAAAAAAAAAAAAAAATGAAATAAAAATTATATGCCAGGGCTTAACCACTGTGTAAGACCATATTTGTGAGCTACTACTGCACAGGTCCCAATGGTGCCACCAAAAAAATGTTTCTTGGGCTCAACATATCATGAAGCTAACATCAACTTGAAACTTACCAATGACTACCTTGAAAGGTTCCAAGGATGTGGTCTGCTTGCATTTTTGGCCCATAGGACAAATCTCACATTAATCCTGGGCCCAAATATCAACCTTTGCCCATGGTTTGGTACTGGCAGAAGACTACTGGAACTTTAGTGTATTAGTGGATCATATTTTTAGTGAAAAATTGCTTGCTTACATGGTTGCAAAGCTGGCACTTATTCTCTTGGGGCATTCATGGTTTATTATATGTGATGACCTGGAGTCCAGCACAAATTCCCTCAAATTCCTCAATCTTGCAAACTGTCATAACTTCCCAAATTTTTTTCATTGCCATCAAGACCCAAGAATGATTCATGTGCTTGGAAACAATATAAAACATCACCAAGAAAAAAGGAAAGTCAGTCAAATTGGGGAAGCTGATCAAATGCAATGTTACACACAGTTCTGATTTGTAATATCGCTTATCAACTGTCCCCTGTTAAGCAGCTTTTTCTTGCAGTGAAGTACCGAAGATTGAGATTGCTGGAAGTTTTGGAAAAATGGAGATGATGCTTCTATCCCCGTTGAATGCTCACATTATGGCGGCACTTTAATGCAGCACTCTGAGTCTTGGGCATGATCAGGAGGGAGAGCAAAGTCGGGCCCGCTTGCAACCTGATGATCAACAGGTAACATATTGATGCCTCAGAGACTCATCAGCTTCGAGCTTTTTGAGAACGAGTGCTGAATGCTTTCCAACTGCTCACAGGACGCATAACTGCAAAGGATGAGTGTTTAATAGAGTATAAACAATCTGGCCCTGTTTCGACGTCCTGTGGGGAAGTTCATCGTGAGGCCAGGTTGAAGCTAGATATTGCAAAGCTCCAGAATTCATCCAGTTGGACACGGCGGCTGGCACACGACTGATCAGGACATCGGTGGATCTGGAAGACGGACTAGATGGACTGGGCATACCAGCACTTGATCTATAAGCGTCACAAACCAAGCCGAGAACAATCTCGAGCCTGATTTCTCAGTACGATTATCCGTCAGAAATAATCTCTCTGGTCCCCTCATGGAAGCAAGTGTCAAGCGCCATTGCTAGTAGTACGGCTATGGTCACAGGGGATTTGTTCAATTCCAAGGAATACAGCGCCGTCAACGTATGTAAAATATATTTTCAGCGGAGATGTGACCGACGCTCATCCTCACCTCACCGCTTTGAGTCTACTTCTTATGATGGGTGACTCCAGAAGAAGGGAACTTCATCAAGAGCATCCTCCCTAGACATAAATAGGTGTTCTGTTCCGGCCCGGGCCGGCTCGTATCACCCGCCCTAGCCGCTGGCCTGGCGCCGAGTGAGAGACCCCAAGGAAATATTTCTTATAGGGGGGATGATGATGGTAAAGCTCGTCCTGAAGCATCCGCGGAACTCCCAGTTTGACTTTAACCTCTAGGGGCTGCCGTCTATTCCTATCAATGTAAATATTCCAATCCTCCGATCCTTTAATCTATTTGCCATTATCAAGCTTTGTGAGTCCGTCTTCTCCGGCAAGATAGCGAAAAAAACAAAAAACAGGTAGGCTTCCAGAGATCACCATGGGAGTTCGACTGAAGCAGCGGCAGTTCCACCACCCAAATATAGCAAATTTCTACCACCTTGATCGTGTTTTATAAAATCTTAGTGCTGATACTCAGATGCCGGACGAGCGACGAAGAGAGTCGGGTATCGTGGCTATAATTCACAGCGTCGACGGAATCATCCATATCAAGAAATAATGTCTCTCCTCTACTCCCTCCAATTTGCTGTTGTCCATCTCGCATGACCATGAGGCAACAAGAGTCTCCTCTGGAGCAGCCATTCTGGCTAGCCCTAAGCTGCCTCGGAGTCGCAATACTATAGGGTCTTCAGGGAGAAGGATATGTACAAAAAAGAAAAAAAAGAGGAACTGTGCGGTATAAACACAAGGAATCTCACAGACAAGCTTCCTTTGTTCCTCCTAACAGTGCGATTCCTGAGGGAGATTGTAGTTTTAAGCTTTCATGAGGTGTAAGAGTCCAGTCGGTAAGTATCACAGTCTTGAGCAACTGACTGTTGTGAAACCATAACTAGGATGCACTCCGTCTCCTGAACTCTCTGCGCACGACTCGTTCATCATCCACCCCCGATCATCTTTCGGTTACTGATCAGACTTGTCCAAGGTTCGTGATACAATTCATTATGTGGAGGTATATAAAATCTCTTTGGTGGAAGATCTCAAACAGAATAGTAAGTTTGTTTTCTTGGTCTCATCTTCTCTCCCAATAACACGTTGGTGGTAACTCCTAAGATTCCTTTCCCCAATTTTCTGTAGGGGAACACACTCAGAGACAGATTGCATTAAAACAGTGATATAGCTTCAATCGTTCAGAGTGTACAGTGGTTATCTATTTCTTTTTTATTTTTTGGTTGAAGTGCTGTTGGCAGCCGCCTCCCACTGTTACCAACATCCATCGACGCCTGAATCGCACAACGCTTCTAATATCCAGAGAATCACCCGGGCCATTCACCTCGTGGCGGGAGGATAAAACAAGCTTTTCTATTGCAGCTTGTGGCTGGAAAATATCTAAAGACTGTGTAAGTTCAAAAACACAATGTGAGGCAAGATTTCTGGCTTGCTGTAGCTAGCAATAGCCATTGTTGACATTGCGTAAGAAGTTGATCTACTCAAAGTTTCGAGATATCAACTTCACCTTTGACTTTAAGTTTCGGCGTTGTCTTCGCCTCTTCAACACCTGCAACAATCTCAACGAGTATCAACAGATATATTTTTCCAGGGCAGGGGAGGGGGACCAGGAGTGATTTGTTCCACTGTGCGTATAGCATTTCCATGTGGTCCGTAAAGTTCTGAGGACACTGAAGCCTAGATTGCAAGCCGACTCATGTTTTACCTCCCCTTCTTTCTCATTTGTCCGAGACTCGATTAGACTTGCCCCAAAGTAAAGCAGTGCTAGACGAGGGGAGATTGGTGGTTATAAAGTAGCAGAACCAAACGGGAGTCACTCACAATCAGCCAATCTGCAGCCAGGGAGCATCCATGTCATTGATATTCCACGCCCCCGCCCTTGCCGTAGATGTGGGCATCACAATTTTACACGGCTTCGTCGGTTGTTGTTGGCTCGTGGTTGTTTATCGAATGGTATCTTTGGGGGGTCAACTGGCTCTTCTATCTCTTCCATCGACATTTCCTCATTACCCGTCTCTTTCATCCGCGTCCACCGCCAAAGAGTATTGGCTATCGCTGGGCGCCGAATTTTTCTTCGCCATCAGTCTCCTCGAGGTAGTCTTCTCCCTCTATTGTCTCCACTTGATTCGACGGGCACGGGCTATGCCTGCCGTGACGCCTCGGCCATTGCAGTACTTGACAGATCTGATCATCTATGCTCTTGGAAGTGGGCTCCAACCTGAGCCTTCCTCCTCCTCCTCCCCCCAAGGAACATCGGAGCACCAGAAGAAAGAGCCCGATCAAGACGTGGGAATTCTCCCTTCAACTCACTTCATGCACAAGCCATTAGCATTCGATGACCCAAAGGCGATAGATTTCCGAAACAACCATTCCATCTGGTTCCAAAGCTGTCGCTGGGAAGATATCTATCGGGAGAATCACCTCGAATGGCTCTGTGCCGTCCTTCTCAACAAGTCTTTGACGCAGGTGAAGGAGGAAGACAAGCATAAGTCGAAAGAGGAGGCGGTACTACCGCACTTACACAAACTCGTCGTCGCCTACGAGAAACGAGTGGGCACCAGGATACCGGAGGGATATAACGAACAACTGGGCGATAAAACCATGAAGCTTTTCATCGATCCAATCAGGGTTACTCACAGACCCTTGACACTCTCTTATGGGTTTGCGTGGACTTCCAACGAGATCATTCGGCAGGTCTTGAGATTCAAAGGCTTTACACTCAAGAGCTGCTCCAACCGAAAAAACGCCCTCAAATACTTCATCCGAATTCCTGACGCATGGCAAGAATTGCCCTCTGATCAGAGACCCCCGGCTGTCCTCTTCATACATGGAATCGGAATGGGTGAGGCTCATGTCATTGACTGTTGCTGTGTGAGCATTTAAGAAAAAAGCCCTCACTCCTATTTAAACTGTCTTCCACAGGATTTCTTCTATATACTACTTTAATCCATTACTTGGCGTTTTCTGAATGGGGCAATCAGAGACCTGTGATGATCTTTGTCCAACCCCATATTTCGTGAGTTAGCTTAATGATCTGATGCACATAAAAATGTTTTTTTACAAGATTAAAAAATGAGAAAATTCTGATGTTTGTTGTCCTACGGGATTTGATTCGCTGTTGGATGGCCATATACCAAAAGGATGGAGATATTTTCTCCGGCGTATTTTCTGCCACCAGACGAGACCCAGCTGGTGGGGGATGTGAAGGAGGCATTCGATAGGATGGCGATCCACGAGACTGGCATCGAGATCTTAGCCCATTCCAACGGGACCGTGGTTGCCGGCTGGATCATCAAAGCTTTCCCAGAACTCGTCAAGAGGTCCTGTCTTTTGGACCCAATCTGCTTCGGTGAGTCACTGGCAACACACCACAAACATGATGTTATATACGGGCTAATAGGAATTGATCATCACTGTTCGATTTCGAATCTTGTTTCGATAGCTTTGTGGTCAGTCCAACTGAACTTGATTTATGCCTCAGAAGTATTCAAGTTAACGGTGTTTTTTTTTATATCATGCTTTGAAAAATCAGGGAAGGCCATCTTTGCTATAAGTGAGCTAGAGATGATGACTAGAAACCACTACACAAGAAAGTGAAGATCTAATGAATGGATCTTTTTAGCTTCTTGTATTCAAAACCAAAGACCGGCTTACAAAAACTATTGCGGTTTGGGATGGCAGACGAATTGGGGATTGCATTTTACACGCGGCGACGATTCAGCTGGCCAGACGCGGTCTTATGGCCTCATCAGGTGCCAGGATTCCGTGATCCGAAGCGCTTCGTAGTCCTTCTCGCGGGGAAAGATGACATCATCAATGCCAGCAGGACTCGGCGTTACTTGCTGGATGCAGGCATGACGGACGCTTTTCCCATGCCACCTGCAGACACCTCTCAACAAGACAGTCGGCCGCTCATTCAAGTTGAGATCGATAGACAAGACTCGTTACCTGCAACAAGAAATACTCGCACACGCCAGCAAATCGGTACTGGTGGAATTATCTTCGATCCCGAGAGTGCTCATGGCCAAACCTTACTCCCTGGCCATCCATACTTCAAAGCAATTACTGGCTGGCTCGAAGGCAAAGGAATCCGGCTCAAAAGCCACCCCAAGTAAGCTTTCGAAATGGCGAAAAAAAAATCGTGCCGGAAACTTGAAGAGCCATAAATTTCTATAGGATCCCGGACCTGCACTACCACCTGCAAAAATTGTAATAATAATAATTCAACAACAAAATTCTGTACACATCAATACATCATCAAAAAATCATAATTGTGGCGAGTCTCCCGTTTTTTCTTCCTTTTTTCCACCTATGCTACTAGCATTCCCCCAGCTAAAAGAAGGGAGCAAACCCTATTAAAACATTTCCTGTCTCCTCTTTAGTAGCATATCACATGCTAAGTAGTCGGCCAATATTTTTCACTTCGCAGTCCGCAGATTTTTCCTGAAACCTAATCTTGAATGTATTTAGATCACGATCTCATTTTAAGTTGTCTTTTCTTCATTCCTTAAAACTTGGTTTCACGTCAAAAGCTCAGTCAAAGTTCCCAAACCTTTTAGGTCCATTTCCTACTTCTAATCTTTCTCATCTTTTGATTCTTTCTCATTTCATTATCTTCTTGAGGTTTGCATTTCTGTATTGTTGCTGCTGCTGCCTCTCTGCCTGCTTGCTCACATGATCACTCACTCATCAAAAGTGTGATCTAAATAAATCCATTCATTCAAACTTTGTTTCACCTCAAAAGCTCACTAAAATTAATCGAACCTTTTAGGTTTAACTTTCCATGTCTTTTTTGCCACTGCCTCTCTGCCTGCTTGCTCACATGATTACTCACTCATCAAATACTATAAAGTCTTTTAAACACAGCTACAAATTGGCCCCCCCCGCACCTTGCTTAGCAGCAGTGCTGAGTTCCTGGACTTCCCCACCCCCCCATGATTCCACAAGCACATACCCCTCCAGTTCAAGAGCTGTCACACTGGCGTGCACTGGAGGACTTCCCGTCGGTCTGGAATGCTTAATTTAGACGGGCTAAATCCAAATTCCAAACTTTGCTTGGTGGTGGGAATCTGACTCTTGTCAATTTTCATCACCAAACAAAGTTTGGAATTTAGAAATAGAAGTTCCAGATTAAGCAATCTGGGCGACGGGAAGTCCTCCACTCCACTTCTATTTCATGGACCTACCATGCCTTGGCCTTGACCAAATATCCATACCGTGCTGGTGCGCCTCCACAAGCACGGCACCAGCATCAGCACCAGCCTCCAGCCAAATCAATACCATCCCAACCACCGGCCCCACCAAGAATTTTGATTGCTTCAAATTTTTAAATCAAGCATAAAAATAAATCATTTTTCCCTGATTTGGAAGTTGGAATTAATTATAGATGGGAATGGGGCACCTGGTACCCACAAAGGTTACAGGTAACCTTCTAAATTTTTGGCCAAACCAAGCACCTGTTTCCACACTCCCCCCACCTAGGCAGGTATCTGTAGCTATAAGCTAGGTAACTGAGGGATTAGGCAAGTAACTGTGTTAAAAGGAAGGTACAAGAGGTACATATATGATTAATGAACCCAGGAAATACAGTTTTTCAAAGGAAAAGCATTCATCATATCCAAGATGAAACCCAGCATGTTTATGAATTCATCAATTATATCCCTATCTATCCTTTCCGCTCAAGTAGATCTAATTTCTTATTATCTGATTTGTAGCTCCTCATCTGAACAAACTCTCATTTGGGACTCCATTGACTCCCAATTTTGCTTTCAGATGAGGACCACTTTACTTTTTCAGGGTGGAGGAAGAAATTTTAAACTTTCAGCAAAACTGCAGAGGTCAAATCAATAATAAAAGAGAAAAAATCTTTAATAGAAGGTTCAGCCTTCTCTTTGAAGAAGGTAGGAAAAGTCAAATCAGAGAAATAATCAATTTCTCCTTGATCTCTTGACAAAAGATTTGAAGAGGAAGAGTCAGGATATTTCAAATCTTCTTGCAGAAAAGTATCAACTAACTCAATTTTACAGTCAGTTACACTTTTTCATTCTTCATTGTAGAAAGAGAGGTTAGCTGAATGGGGTATTTTAGTTTGAATTTTAATTACTCCTTCCTTCAATTTCACATTTAGATTCCAATGAACTATAGAATAATGGCCAAGGAATCATCATTCTTTGAGGCTGATCAGGGTGGAGTTGGTCTTCTTGTTGGATCAAATCTTGTTGTGGTAAAATTTGGCCAAATCTATCATTAAATTTATCAATGTTTGAAGATTTTTGAGTTGTTGACAAGTCAAGGCAAGCTTGTTGGTGATGCAACTGGGAATTCCCTTTCAAAAATGAAAGGCAAAGGTAGTGTTGCTCTATTCAACACAAGATTGAAGAGGGCAGAAATGGCGAATTTAGGTTGAAGCCTTTCTATTTTCCTTCATGGAGAGAGAAAATTCAACTGAATTACACATTTTGAAATAAATTTGGATCTCCAACAGTTGTTGTTTGAATTGATCCCAATTTCTGTCAGATTCCTAATATGGAATCGAGACCCGACAGGAAAACTAGCAGAGGAGCTAAGACTCCCAAAGCAACTCCAGGTGAGCAGCATAAGCTGCACGCCCAATGAGAGCCGGCACTAACTAGTCCCTTGTGGTTTCAGCTATTAGATTGTGTGACACGCCTCAGAAGGACAGAGTTATGTCAGACGTGCAATGCACAGAAGAGGGGAAGACCCACAGACAGACTGAGTGAGTACTTAAGAGGCTCCTCATTCAGGCAGATAGCCTCAGCTAACCAGCATTCCGCCCCCATCAGACCATCAATAGAATCTCCGATTACTCCATTAGCTACCTGCATTAGCCAGAAACCTACAAGGTGAGCAAGCGGCGTTCTTAGGCAATGGAAGTAATGAGATAGAGAACCAACAATCAAATGTGTTGGCACAGAACCAACATCAGACCTCAATTGTCAGCAAGCAGCCTCCAGGCCTGTCTCTCATAGAGGAGCGCGCAGGATTAGAATAGGTGATTAATCACTGAGATCAACCGACAAGGTCCAGACGGATAGCTGATTAGAATAGAACAGATCCGCGCCATCCCTCACTTCCCATCTTCCATTCTCCATTCCCTTCTTCCGTATCCACTCCATCAACAACCACAATCACTTCCCAATAGCTCACCAAGCACATAAACATCTACCTAACCAGAAAAGCAAGAGCTGTCCCCTCTGCTTTTAGGTAAATAAGTTTCCTTAGCTAGATCACTTGTTGTCTTCCTTTATTCTCCATCAGAACCAAGTTTTCAAGAGTCATTGTCTATTTTCTAATTAAGAAATATATCTTTTAGTTCTTGGAAATCTTACAATTTCTGCAAAACCCAGTGAAAGAGTTTTTATTGAGGAGCTCCAAGTAAGGCTTGAACCATTTTTCCACTCTTCCAATTAGATAGGAAGCAGCATATAGGACCTTCTGGCAATCAGCAGAGAAGGTGAACTTCTGGGGTCATTTGAGAAGAGGATTTTACAGGATTGAAGAAAACCCTATAAATTTGAAGAATTTACCATCAAATTTTTCTAGTGGTTTCATTCCTGGAGTGAAAAACTTGGAGCCACCACTGATGGATCTCCCAAGGGCTGGAAGGAGCTTGATGAGGTTCAGGGAGGGTACTCATCTCTTTTCTGAACCAATTGAGGGGGCTTGAGTTGCCTTGGAGATTTTGAGGAAGAGTTTGATCCAGAAGGGGGATTGTGTGGAGAAGCTTCTTGATTACTCAAAGCAGGTCAAACTGTTGAAAGAGTTTTTTCAGAGTTGGGAAACTGGGAAATAGGATTGATGAGAACCCCAAGTTTCAGGTTGAGCAGGGAACTGGCTTGAGGGAAGATTGAAGTTCAGAGGGGGAGTAACAGTCAATTTTGGGATCCAACAGGTGCTGGGCTGGCCCCTTATTCTGGTTGGAATTGGAGTAAATTGAATTGCTGTAAGGGATAAAACATATTTTTGAGGATGGAAGACTGAAAATCTGCAGTAAAAACAAAGGCCAAATTGAAGATTTCAGAATATTTTTGTCCAGGAGTTAATTAATATACCCTTATGCAGCCAACCCAACATAATAAGGCAGACTTGAGTTGGTCAAAGGGCAAAGGAATATACCCCAAGATGATGTAAAATATTTCTTCAAATCACCTCACAGATAATGGGCTCAATTAATAATTAAGGCAACTCAGTAGGGAAATGGCTATTGGCTCAATAATAAGGTTTGAGAACCTACAATATTATTTAACTGATGAAGGAAGAGAGAGAATTTAGAAAATACAAGAGTTTACATATTCAAGAGAAAGAGTACAAGTGCAAAAAGAGAAGAGAAATGAGAAGCAGATTGATTTTAACCATAAGGGATTGCTAATTTCAAGATGAAGTGAACAAGCTGGCAAAGGAAATACAACAATCCACTTGACTCTGAGGTCTGTGATGCTTGAATGTTGATTAATTTAGGGTTTATTGCTGGTGTTGAAATTTGAGCTTTGATGAAGGATTTTATGCTGGGAAAGAATGGATTGGATTGATTGCTAAGCACAGAAATTTGAGGTGTTATTGAAAAGCTAGCTAATTGATCAGGTTTGTAGTTTGAATGATGAATTTAATAAGTTGAAGGAATTTCAAGGAGAGTTTTATTGGTCTTCAAATGCTTGGTGCATTTGGATCAAAGAATTTCAAGCTTTTATTGGTTTAATGTTTCACATGTAAGATAGATAATTGGTTGAATTTTGCATGATTTTTAGTAAGCAGCTCTTGAGAATTGAAGCTGAGCCTAATTCAATGTGTGACATCATTTTCTAGCTGATTTTTGAGGATTTCTGGATGTTCTTTCAAGTTTTTTTTTTTTTTTCCTTTCCTTTTCTTTTTTTTCCTTTTCTTTTTTTTTTACCTTTCCTTTCCTTTCCTTTTATTTTCTTTTTCTTTTTCTTTTTCTTTTTCTTTTTCTTTTTCTTTTTCTTTTTCTTTTTCTTTTTCTTTTTCTTTTTCTTTT
>SMGU01003925.1:0-11069 GCA_004348175.1 Puccinia novopanici
GTGCACATCTAGAGATATTGCAGGGAAATTTCAAGATTTATTCCCACCCTTCTAATAGTTAAAAAAGCAAGGTGAATTTTTTTTGGTTCAAGTTCAATAATCCATCCTATTTGGGGTAACAGCAAGCAAGAAGCTTTGTGAACTGGTCTATTTTCTAGTTATACAACTGCTTCACTTGTCCCATTAACAAATTCCTTCATCTTTCTAATGTTGACACAATAAACCACTCTTAAACAGCTTTTAGCTCCTCATTAACAAAACACAGAGGCTGTAATATTGTAAGCTAGATTCCTAATGATCAATTCAACTACACAACCTACAATCAATCACCTACCATCACATTCTAAGCTGAAAAATTTGATCCATCTGATTGCAACATGCAGCTAACCAATTTTTAAAGTTAATTTTGTTTTTTTTTTTGGTATTGAATCTACCTAGAAACCTCTTTTTTTTCTGGGTGGATGAAAGGCTGGAACTTACTGATTCTGCGAGCGGTAGTTATACATGTTATCCACCAGCCCCTCAAGGGACCAAAAGTGTTAGGTAGTCGTCCATTGCAGCTAAAAGCTGAACATCAACTCTTCTCAAGCCTAAAGCTCTATTTTGTAGCAACTTCTTCATGATTTGAGTCAAATCCACATCAGAAGGTTAATTTTGAGACTCGATCCTCTCTGCGTTTCAAGATTAGTAGAAGGATGCGGGTTTTCCAGTTTCATTGGTGTTTGAATTTCATCTTCAACAACTTGGCCCCGGATGGAATCGACTATTATCAGATCTAAGTGGTGCGAACGAAGCTTTCCCGAATACCAGGCGAAAGGTGATTCAGGGTCAACACTTCAAGCCCCTTAACCATAGTGACGCACAGTAGCATCCCCGCACTGCCCCTCCTAACGAGATAAACAAATCTCGATGCTGGTTCATTGGGAAGGAGGCAATTTTTGCTTGCCATACAGCTTGAGGGACATCCGGTCGCTCGTCCGACTTTCGAGCCCTTCACAGTTTATTTTTTTTATATTCAAAAGATGTGCGTTAGGCTGGTGAATATCTATCCATCAGTTGTTCCTTTGCCTGTGCAGATTGCATTTCCCGCTTCGCTGGGTTTTGATGTTCCCCAAAACAGGCCCCCGCCGCCCACGCAAAACCCTCCGAGGCGAAATCACCGGATTGGCCGTAGACAGTGGATCGTCGACGAAGTGAAACTGCAAACGTGTTTTATTTGTGTTGGCTTTTGCATGACTTGATTGCCGATACTTCTTCTGATGATTTGTAAGAATTGCTACGCAGTTTATCTCGCAGCGGAGACAGGACGTAAAAATGCATGGTTTGGACTCATAAGGACATCTAAGGAGCGTACAGAAAAAAGCATAATAAGCAGAGTGCTATCGGTAAAACTCTTCAAGTTACCCTTCCGACTTGGGCACGAAACCGGTGCGGCAGTATTTTCCCTGGTATAAAAGAGCGACTGTTGGAGACTCTGCTCCTCAGGATTTTTCAGTCATTGTCTTCTATCACAAGTACACTATCACAAGTACACTATCAGCTAGTTATTTCATACGAAAATGCATGGCTCATCTTCTTTAATTTTCTTGGCTTTCAGCCTCTGTGCGTCCTTCCTTTCACTGTCAGCCACACCATTTCTAGGCGTAGATTCGCTCAACATTCCAGGTGCCAATATATATGCTGGAGAGATGAACAAGCAAGGACGTCCGTTGATCAGCCCCAAGCTCCGTGCAGCCCCTGGGCCATCAAGACTAAGCTCTCAGAGGAGAGACGCTTCAGGTTTGTGTCTGGAGATAAACTTGGATTTGGATGTACTCACTGACATGCATCAGTTTTTTCAATATGCCTCTTCTTTTCAAATAACGCTTACTTCAGAATCATCCGTGCGGGCCACACTGTGTGAAAAGTCTGATAATGGACAAAATCCTGCTTCCGATGAAAGAGGCACTGCCCTTCAATGGAACATCCCGTTTGATGTCCCTCTTGCGTTCAAATCCAAGCCGCCACAGGTTCACGGAATAAATGCGGCACAAGGCATATTGATGAGAGAAAAATTAACTTCGCTGCCGAAGTATCTGCTACTAGCGACCGCGGAACCTGAGACACAACAAGCGGGATCGGCAATTCTCAAAGATAAAATCAGATCGATGTTTGCTAAGGCTGAGATGCCAGAAAGGGAAGAACTCACCTCCAAGAAACCAGAGGGGTGTACACCTCTCCCCGTGAAGATGAACTCGCGGTGCGAGTACTAGGATCTGAAGAAGAAAATCTTACTCCAACCCACCTTTTGATAAAATATGGAACTCGGGAGAGATGGATGTCTGAAGAAGAGTTGATGAATTTTTTTGAGCCATTGGAAAAATGGATCTTCTACAGCCACTCAGCGTTGCTTAAAAAACTGCAAGTCAGCCGCGAAACTGGAAAGAATATGCACAAAGAGTTGATGACATGGTTCAGTGAGCTCATCTTCACACGGGATGATATCAGTACTCTTGATTTCATCGCTGGAAAGCTTGGGAAAGAAAACTACAATCATGATTCTAATTCAGTGCGTCTTCAAAGACAAGTCAGGCTCAACACATTGAATGGCAAAAAATTCAACATCCCTCTGACTTCAATTGCTGTAATTGAAACCTGGTACAACTTATTTTATCCTGAATTAATAGCCAACCAAATCAATAAACAAGGTGGTTTCCCCTCTTTCATGTTGAAATCTCTGGAAGAATTCGTCTTTGGGAAACAATCTCCAAGAAACTTAGTCAATGCGCCATGGTAGAGGAAAATTGGACTACAAAACAACCACTGTCTAGTGTTGATATAAAATTTCTGCAAGGGGGTCTTTATTTCTTAGAGATATGATAATACCACATAAATATTTTCTACATTCATCAATACTTCTCCATTCATTATTCTATTCTATATCTTTTGTTTTAAATCTCATGATTTTTTTTATCCTTCCTATTTTTTAACCCCAATGAGGGATGTTTTTCCACGAAATTCCTTTCTTTTTCTCAAGTTTAATTCCAGCTTTGAGTAATATAAAAAATTCAAATTTCATGCTTAGTTGGTTTAATTGAGGCCCCTTACTCATTAAAATACCCTAAAAGAAAGTAAATAAAATTGGCTACATACTAATTGATTCAAAGTTTTTGCCACTTATTTTTCTTACCCATCCTCCTTGGGAGTTGTGAGAAAGAGGGATTCAAAGCAGGAAATATTTCTGGGTGAATTTTATGTTGAATTTTTAAATTTAAGTTCCAAGATGACAAACAAGCAAGAATGAGAATGGCAGTAATTTTAAGCACCTGACTGGCTCATTGACCAAAAAAGAGGGCAAGAACTGATAATTTTGTTGCTTGTAAATAGCCAGGTTAAAATAGACTAGATACAAGCCGATCAATTTGTGGCTGAAAAAAAAAATGAATAAAAAATTATGAATAATATGAGACTAGAATGAATTGATTATGACTACTATAAAAAGGCTTGTTGGCTACAGGGCTGTGTCATTTCATTAATATCTTGCTACTGAGAGACTGTCTACTAAGAAGATTGGAATTTTATTGATTATGGAAAGGAGATTTCACAAATGGGTATTAAAAAAGAGAATTCCAACATTCTATGAAACATCATCAAAGATATTCATAAATTTTAGAATTGGGAAATCTTATTTAAGGAATAAAAGAGTGAATCATAATTAATTATTCATAGGGAATGGGGAATTTTAATTTAAAGAAACAAAAATAGTGAACTCAATATTCATACTTAAAATCCATAAAGTTTAATTGGTGCTGTGAAAAAGATGATGAAGATATTTTTAGGAGCTGTAGTGTGGCATGTAAGATTGTTTTGTAAGAAGATGAAAAATGAGACCAACAACACATGTAATATTAGTGGATCTCAAATGATTCAATGAAAGATCAAAATTAACTTTAAGTTCAAATTTTAATTATATCATCTCATCTGATTTAATCCAAAGTCAATTTTTTTGGTTTCATACCAGATTAACCAGGATTTAATAAAACCATTTTAGTTTTCTGGAAGTGAAGAAGTGTGCGCAATAAAATATCTGTTTAATTTGTATGGCTATCTCTTCAAATGTGAATAATGGCGGGGCTTCATCACTTCCATCAGTATCAATGGGTTTTTTTTTCTTATGTTAAACTTTCTTTCCTTATCTTAACAATTAGGGAGTTGTATCTTCAGACATGGCTGGTTTGATTTTAGCTGGACAATCTTGATCAGTTTATGATATGAACATCAGATTCTTGAATTACCCAATGGGTATACTGCCATAAACATATCCACCAGAAGCTGCAAAAACCTTAAAGGGTTCAGAAAGAAGATAAAATAATATTAAGGAAAGAAACAAACTATAAGAAATAATGAAATAATGAAATAAATGGTTCCTTCAGGGATATTCTTGGTTACTGGTTGCCATAATTCATACTTTGGGCTGGTCTAGGATTTCAGAAAAAGTTTTTGAGTTACACTAATAGTAGTTTAAGTGGAGTGTATTGTTATTTTTCTATGCCACACTTACCCAAATTTACCTTGAGATTCAAATTCTACCTAGATAGCAAATTTTTTCTGTTAAAAAAACAAACTGTTAGTGTGGACTTTTTTCCCCTTTCAAAAAAAAAAAAACAAAGCACAACCCAAATCCCTTGTTACAATACAATCATTTGAAATTCCCCCCAAAGGGAATTTCAAAAATTGGGCCGGGGGAATTTGGTAATTTTTCAAAAGTTGATCAAACTGTGCTAAACTGAGCATCCTCAGCCAAAAAAAAAAAAAAAAAAAAAAAAAAAAATGTGCCCAACTGAGCAAAAATCATTGGAGAATGTTTTACTGAGTTTTTATTTTTCAGGCCAAAGATCACAGGCCTGATCTGGGCCTGACTAAACAGTTTTTGATGAATTGCTAGGAAACTAAAACCAGTCTGAAGGAAAGAAAAGAATCAACACTCTGAAGACACACAAGAAAGGAGAAAAGGAAAGAGATAGCATACCACAAGACGAGATGGAAATCATGGAAGAGATGAGGACTATTCAGGGTGATGATGAGTGAAGGATGAGTTCAGAAGCAGACTGTAGAAGAGAAAAGAAAAAAGAACAGAACAGAGTAAAAAAATGACAATCAGTTTTTTAGTCAACAAGCAACAAGAAAAGAAATGAGAAAGAAAAAAGAACAAACAGTGCAATTTAATTGCAAGGAGTGATTCTGAGGAGCGAGAAGGATAAAAGGGGAATTGGTTGATAGTCGGGTTATGGAGAGGAGAACGGAAAAAGAGAGGGAAGGGAATTGGGTCAGATGATTATTTTTGCAATGGTTGAAGAGATGATTGGCTGTACTGCGTGTGATCTATCTTGACGAATGAGTTGAGTTGATTGACGAAGCAGAATCAACCTTGATGTTGAGGAAGTCTTGTCGAGTCTGGAAGAAGGCAGTGGAGCTGATTGTCAAGGTCTTTTACTGGGAAAGAAATCAACCCTAACTGGTTGATTGATTTAGGTTTGAGATGGTAAAGCTTCCAAGTGCGCAAGTGTGCTCAGTGCTTGCATGGCAGAAACTGGAGAAAACTCAACAGCCCTCCTTGGTTGTTGACGAAACAACTGAGAGACATTTTTCTTGAAGGTGCTTGATTGATGAATATGGCGCTGCCTTCGCCAGAGAATCCACAATCATGTCCGTTGAGGGTATGAGTTTCACATCAATGTCTTTATTTTTGAACTTTTTACAGAGATTTTTTATTTTTATGTCAAGATGTTTTGTCTTGGAGTTAGAGCCAAAATTTTTCAATTTTTTCAGGAGACCCTTATTGTCAATGTGAAATAGTGTTGGAGGCAACTTGATTTTTCACAAATCTTCAATCAGAAAAGAAAGCCACAAATTTTCCTGCTCCCTGTCAGATAAGGCGCTCATTTCAGACTCAGTGGATGACATATTGATATTTCTCTGTTTATTGCTATTCCAAAAGATTGGACACGATTTCCAAAATGCGAGTGACCCACTTTGAGATATCCTGGATTCATGACCTTCTGCCCAGGTTGCATCGGTAAAGAAGATGATCCGATCAATAAGTTTATCCGGTTTTGGTCATAACAGAAGCCCTAAGTTAAGTGTTCCCTTTAGATATTTCCAACAGTGAACTACCTCTCGTCAATGACTCATGCCCGGCCGTTAGTTAAATTTTGAAAGAATAGACACGGCTGCTGCAAGGTCGGGCCGGGTTTGACATGCTAGGTAGTTCAGCATACCAGTAAATGATTGATAGTTCAGATTTAGCTTCAGAGACGCTTGATGATCCTCTTCAGTTGCTCTGTGTAGTTGTACTGCTGGAGTCAGGGGTGTTTTTACCGGCTTGCAATTGGATAGGCTTAACATTTCTAGGCCCTTTTTGATCAGGCCTGGCTGCAAGAGTTCTATTGAGTCCACGTCAATATTGTGGTTCATTCCAAGGAGTGTATCAGGAGAGTGAGCTGTAGAGTTGGGAAAACGAGCTAGAAACAGTTCTTCAAATTTTTCCATTTGACCAACAACAATCAGATCTTCCACATGGAAAAAATAAAGGAATCTTTATTTTTGTGAATGAACAGACAGGCGTCGGAAACTGAGGGTTGATAGTGAATCTCTTCAAACCAAGCAGTACTGAAGCTATTACCCTTTTATTAATTACTCATACTAGAAAAAACTTACATTAATCAATCCAAACCATTTTTATCAACACTCAGAGTGCAACCAAGTGCCTGTAAACACCTGGTTAGCAGCATAGAGGCTGACATCCTCAATGCTTAAAAAGATGATTTTGTGCCTTGGCTTCTGCTGTGCCTTGACTCTCCACAACACCAGGGCTTTCCATTTTGAGCTTCAAACCATCAAAAACTTTTTCCTTAAACAAAGCAGCAACCAAGTCAATCCAATTACTGAATGAGCACTCATTAATGGTGATAAGCTCCTGGGAGTCTTGGCTGAATTTGGGTAACGAGGGGGATTGAAGGAGGTAAAGGTGTCATTCAATTGGCAGGACACTGGTTCTAGTCACATCCAGGATGAGTGGAATGGCACTAGAAAAACTTCTCATCTGATTCAGAGGCCACTTTTCCTATGAATTTCTTGTAAGTGGCTGATCAAGAATCCAACAAAATCATGAAGGAATTTGGCAACAAGATCCCCTTCCAAATTCACTTGGTCTTGATTTTTTTTTTTGGCATAGAATAGCTTGAATATTGTGGTGGTCTAATCAGGTTTCAAGTATCAAATGTGATAAAGGATCAAGTTTCCACCCCATATCCCATAGTTTTAGACATATTTTATCATATTTTTCCCTTATAAATACTCTAAGCCCCAGTTTTTACTCAGTGGAACCCCTTTTGAGTAGTATTATCCAGTGGACTTTATTTAGAATATAATTATACTATAGTAAATAGTTTGGTTAGATAAACACATATTCTAAATATATAATACATAGTCTAAATACATAGTCTAAATACATAGTCTAAATACATAGTCTAAATACATAGTCTAAATACATAGTCTACATACATAGTCTACATACATAGTCTAAATATATAGTAGATAGTAGGTTTATAAGTACATAATCAATAGTTTATAAATACATAATTAGTATCAACCAATCAGGATTCAGCTTTCAGCCATGAGGTTGTGGCCAATCAGCTTGCAGGATTCACTCATCAAGTTCTGACCAATCACAACTCATGGTTCAGCTCACATATTTTCAGTCCTCAAGTTCTGACCAATCAGATTGCATGATTCAGCTCTGACCAATCAGGGTACATGGTTCAGCCTTCATATCCTGACCAATCAGAAGACATGGTTCAAACTCCCACCAGCATAAATGCCTCAGTTGGAGTTCACACCAGCAAAAATACCTCACCTTTCAATATAAAAGGAGGGCCTCTCTCCCCTCCAACATCCCATCATCCAGCCACCTCATCCCACTCGCAGGAGATCCCACTTCCCATTGTAAGACTCAAAAGGTGTTGTGAAACCCTTTTTCTGAATTGAGAAGGGGATGGATGAGTTGCAAGCTCTGCCCTTCTATGCTATCAGAAAACAAGACCACCAAGATTTCTGGGCAGTTTATTTAACGTGATAGGGATGGTCTGGTTTGGGATGGCTGTGGACCAAGTGAGATCTTATATATGAGAGTGAGTGAAGGTATATGATGATGATGAGTGATGATGGATGATGATGATGATGATGGATGATGATGAGTGGTGGTGAGTGTTGGTGAAGAGTGTTAAGTGATGAGGAGTGATGAGTGATGAGTAGTGTTGAGTGATGAGATGTGAGGTGAGGGAGCAAGTGCTTCAACCAGGGATTGAACACAGGTCCTAGTGATGGGGTAATATAGAGTGATAGAAGGGGATTGGAGTTTATAGAAGGGTGAATAGCCTAGCTTGTAAGGGCTCAGGCTCTGAGAACTAAAGTTGGATAGAGGTAGTGGGTTCAAGCCCCAGTGAGGGAAATGTTGAATATAAAGGGTTGGTTGAATATAAGGGGTTGATGGTATATATAAGGGTGACTAATATTGTAAAACTATAATATAGAAGGGGCTAATACTATAGAGTGACCAGATAAATAGTGTTTATAGGGGATAAAGACTAATAAGGGTGTAAATAAAATCTGATGCCAGAATCTGGTGAGGAAGGGGGGAATGACAAAAAGTTACAGGCTTATATAGACAACAATGAGGGATTTTGGCTGGCCTAGTTGCACAGAATTGAGGGAATTTAGCCAGAATGAGGGATTTGTGCTGGCCTGGAAAAGCCATGGAACACACTAGTACAACCAAAACTGTCAACTACAGAGGTAATATCAACATACCTGACATTCCATATGAAGATACCTGACATTACCCAAGTAGTTACAATATAATATTACATAATTGATACTGTTAAATTATACAATAATTTGTTAAAATATTAATATTTAACATTATATTACTTGTACTGTACTTTATAAGAACAAAAACAGTACAATTAATATAATACACGTAACACAATGAGTAAATTACATGACTAGAACAGTACTGGAACATTAATAAACTTTAACAACCTGATTATAAATTGTTATAATAGGTTTTACCTAGTTTTGTCTTACCTCAAATGGTTCTGTTTAGTTTTGCCAAGTTTTGTTCTGTCTACGCATCTTTTGTCATATTATTTTATATTTTATTTTACACTATTCTATTTATTATTCTAGCCGTAAAATATAACATAAAATAACTTAACTTACAAAATATGCGCCTCAACTATGCTTATAAATATTATAATTAGGGCGTATCAAATATGCCCAAATCCACAATTATCTAATCCACTGGTTTTGAGAAATCCACACTTTTGAAACCCGTGGATAATATTTTGAAATATTTATTTATTTTTCCCCAATCCGTATCAAGTATAACCCTTAAAACCACATTTTATTCCACAAAAACCCACCAATTCCCACATATCCCAGCCTCAAATTTAAATAAACTGCCACAATTCAATCATATCCCCTCCTCCCTTCCTTTTTTAACCACTTCCACAATTCACTCCTATCACCTCCACCCATCTTTTTCAACAACTTTATTTCGAGCTAGGTATGCCTCTTATTCATATCATCCCATGACACACCTAATCCCATACTTATTTCTTGCCCTTTCCAGGATCATGCCTCCCAAAAATAAATCCCATCAAAAAAAAACAACATTGAAGAAAGCTACCCCCATTCCCAAGAAATCAACTCCTGCATCCAAGAAATCAACCCCTAAGAGGCCAGCCATCCAACGAAAGTCCAAGAAAACCCGAGGTGATGATTCCTCTGCAGACAATGATGCTGACAAAAATTCTGGTCACTTGAAGGAAGACGATTACCTCATAATCATTGAATGGCTCAAGGTTGAAAAGAATTACAATGCCTGCTTTGGAACTGGTAAAGCTCCTGCTGTTGGACGACCAGCCAAAGGTAAAATCAATGGCTTTGAGATGATGGCTATCAATCTTCGAAATCAATCGGCCACAAAAATCAACCTAACCCCCCTTCAGATGAAGGATCAATTCAACACCTACAAAGACAAGTACAAGAAAGTCCACACCAAATCAATCTCCACAGGTTTTGGATTGACGGATGAAGATCAAAAGGCGGGTATCAGTACAATCGATGAGAAGCTTGAAAGAATGTGTCCCCACTATCATGCAATGAACGAGTTGATGGGAGATTGAGAATTCGTCAACCCTTGGTTCAAGGTCAATGCCCAAGGTGACAAAGAATCCACACCATCATCCACTTCTGAGGCAGCTGGAAACGATATTAGAAGCAGTGACACAGATAGCAATGGTGATTCTGTATGTATTTCCACTAGTTCTTAAAATAAGTTAAAGGCAACTTAACCATTCATCTTATTGAATTGCTCGTGAGTTCAGGTTGAGAATGCAGATAAATCTGAGGCAAGTGATAAAGAAGTGGAGAACAATCAGAATGATGAAGCAGATAAGGTGCATTAAACGATTCAAAATACAGAAACTGAGTTATAAAACAGAAAACTAATGATTTCTCTTTTCTGATCTAGAGTGAGGATGGCCAAGGAAGCCAAGAAGACAATCAACCTGCCGGTGTGGTAAGCCAATCTTCCTCAGGACTCAAATAATCAACAAACCCCACAAGAAGGAATATATCACAGACACAGGCCCCCTTCAATGTCACAAGCAAAACAATACTCAAGATTACACAAGCAGCAAGCCCCCAAGGATATACAACATATAACCCCTTCTACATATCAAACCACAACTCTGACACATGAAAATTATCAAATACACACAACCACAAGTTTGACACAGGAAAATTCTCAACAATACACACAACCACAACTCTACCTATGCCACCATTATGCCCCCTCTTTGTTTTTCCTTCTATTTTGTTCTATGCACCTATGCCCCTGGTTCTATCTTCATATGCACCCACATGTTGGCCCTTTTTCTCCCTCTATGGAATGTTCCATCCTTCCCACAGTTGTACCCAACCACAAGTTGGCCTTTCACTCCTTTTACTATAAGTACTGCCTTGTT